>JAVJIF010023232.1:0-108752 GCA_038442645.1 Agave tequilana
GGTGTTGTGAGGGTGGTTATGGTGGTGTGAAGTAGTGAGAGGATTTTTAGGGAGAGAAAGAGTGAATTTTGGTGTTTTTAGGAGAGAGAAAAGAAAGAAAAATGGAGAGAGAGGGAGGTGGCGGCCCCCTTTTGGGAGGTGAGGGGAGAGAGTTTAGTGAGGGAGAGGCTTACATGAGAAGCCAAGCCATTTGGCTTCATGGAAAACCAAGGAGGGAGAAAGTTCTAGAAAAATGGAGGAGAGAAAAGAAATAGAAAAGGAAAAAAGAAAGAAAGAAAAATTAATAATGTAAATATTAGATTGTTAGGAGGTTTTGTGTATGTCACTTAAGAAAATAATAAAAAATAAAATGAAGAAAATTTGGAAAAAAATGAATTTAGAGAAGAAAGAGAAGAAAATAGAAGGAGAGAGAAAATATTCAATTAAATAATAATTAAAAAAGAAAGTTTTGAAATTTCTAGGACAGAGTCCACACTCATTCCAGAGTCTCATGTAAAGTTTCAGATCAAACGAAAGTAAAAACGTACATGAAACGATGTGTACAAAATCAAAACATCAAAAATCGCAAAATAATACATATTCTGGAATCCGGGTATTACAATAATTCCATGACGTGAGATGAACGGTGTGTTTGTTTCGCCGCAAAACGCCGCAAAACACAAGTCGTAAACTTCTTTTCCATTTTTCGTTGTTTGTTTCGCTGAAAAACAAGTTGCAAAATGCAACTCTTTCTTTCCCACTTGCATTGCTACAGTTAATTTGTGGTCATGTAAATCTCACTTTTACCACTCATATTTTCCCACTTGCAGTTGCTACAGTTAATTTTGTGGTCATGTAACTCTCACTTGTAGTACACTTACAGTTCAAAACAGTTACTTGATAATCAATATATAATTTAATATTATTAATATTTAATATTTAAATAGTGTTCAATTTCTTATTTAATTATTTAATTATTTCATATTTTTAATCTTTAATTTTTTTTATTGTTTTTAATATTGTTTTAATATTTAATATTTTACTATTTTAATTTAATATTTTTATTTTATATTTTATTTAATACTTTATTATTTTATTAATACTTATTCCATTTTTTATTATTTTATTTAGAGTTAATATTTTTATTAATATAACAATATTATACTTTAATATAAATTACTATATATTTTATTATTTATTTTTTATATAAAAAATTACTTTATTAATATCATAATATATTTTATTTTTATATTAATATTTTATTATGTTAATATTGTAATAATAATTCAGTATAATAATACTAAAATGATAATTTATTATTAATTATAAATATATTTTACTTTGTTAATTTTATATTTCTATAATATTACATAATATTATAATAAAATTTATATTATAATAATTTTCAAGTATTTTTAATATTATAATATTATAACTATATTTATTATTTTTGTAAGATTTTTTAATATTTATATTTTTTAGTATTCTTAAAATTTTATTAATGTTCTTTAGATTTTCTTAAAATTTTATATTATTTATTTAGTTAATATTTTAGAAATATTTTACTATTTATACTAATATTTTATTAATATTATTGTTATATAAAATATTAAGATTATTAATTTTTTATCTCAAATTTATTAATACAATTTAATTTGCAATAGTAGATTTAATTTAATAGTATTTATAATATTTAAATCACTGCTACAGTTAATTTTGTGGTCAACTTTTTCACTTACACTTTTACATTACCAACCAAACACCGTAAAACACAATATACTTTACCATTTACACTTTCACTTTATCACCAAACACCGTAAAGCACAATATACTTTTTCATTTACACTTCACTTTATCACCAACACCGTAAAACACAATATATTTTCTCTGCTACAGTTCACTTTTTCCATTCTCATTTTACGACTTACGACTTGCGACGTTTTGCAACGAAACAAACAGGCCGAGAATAAATTATCTTTTGCAGGCGTGAATTTGTAAATACATGAATAAGAAAAGAAATCACATTACTACCAATACACTCTTAACCAGTAAAGTAGCTACCAACTTGTCAAATAAATTGTTTTTGGTGGGTTTTTTAGGAGATGGACTTTGATAGTAACCAGCACCAACAACACCAGAATCAAGAAGAAGAAAAGGTGAAGATCAATGTAACAGTAGCACAACAACAAGATGATGAACAGGAAGTTAACAGCAGGATCAAAAGGGGGGATTGAAATAAAAACAGGAGGGCGGATTTGGTAGTTTCCGATCACGACGTCGACATCATGATCGACATCGACATCGACGGCGACGATCTCATCTTCCCCGACACGCATTCCCCTCCCTCCCTGACTTCTCGTGCCTCTCCTTCCCCTCCGCCTTCTCCACCTCCAACCTCCGCATAAAACCCGTCCATCTCCACCACCTCCTCCTCCTGCTCCTGGCCTTTCCTCGCCGCCTCCAGCGAACCCCAGGAACCCTACATGCACGGCTCCGATGTGATGGTCCCCACACCTTTGGTGGAAGCCACCACCGAGACTGACATCTTCAATGACATTAAGCTATGGGACCCATCCACCCTCTCGATCCCTCCTTCCTCTTCCCCGACGATTACGACAATGCTGTCCAAACCCTCCCGCCGACTACGACACCGGCGGCGGGGAGAGGCTAGGGCAGCGAGATCGACTGGGGTGGCGGTGGGGAGAGGCTGGGGCGGCGATGATCGATTGAGATGGCGGCGATGAGAGGCTGGGGCGGCGATGAGAGGCTGGGGCGACGACGGGGAAAGATTGGGGCGGTGAGATGAGCGGCGGCGAGAGGTTGGGGTGGCGCCAATTTTGGGGATTTTTTGTTGGGGCGGTGGCGATTTGGGGGGGGGGGGGGGGGGGGGGGAGAGTCTGGGGTTTGACAGGGGGTTTTTTGCGAAAAATATCACTCTGGGGTTGAGATTGCGCCATGTCAGCGACATAGGAGGTAGAGCTGATTTCCCTCTTCTTGTGTGTGTTGTGTGTGTGTGTGTGTGTGTGTGTCATAGACTTATATCCATTGTATCTGATGTTCAATTGCTTTCAGACATGCACAAATGGCAGGTGTCAGATATAATAATGGCAGCTGGTTCTTTAGGGATCAAGATCTCCTCCCGTTACGGAATTTGATCACCCAACAGCCTATCCTTGGTATTGTTGGAAATGATAAATGGAAATGGACTTGTTCAAGTACTGGCCTATTTTCTTAAAGTCAGCATGGAATGTAGTTAGAGAAAGAGACTCTGATTTTAGTTGGCAAATCTTATCTGGTTCCTTCCACAGTCCAAAGATGGCCGCATGCCTGTTGCGAGCACTACACTCTAAGCTTCTGACAAGGGATTTCTTAAAATCAACAGGAATCATTGATATGGATGCAAGAAAGTATCCAGCATCTGTACTTTGAATGCCCGTTCTCAGCTTACCTTTGGTCACGGTGCATATTAAAGCTTGGGTTGACATGTGCAAATATAGGCACACTTCAAGAAGAAGCTCAAATGACACAGACAAGTTCAAGAAGGTCAAATCCACTATTCTTGGAAAAGTAGCCCTAGCTGCACGTACCTGGCATGTATGGAATGAGAGAAATGAGAGGGTTCTTCAGCAAAGAGCAACATAAAATATTGGTGTTTAGAAAGCTATATGAAGATATCAGCGAATTGCTCAAAATGTGCACATGGAAGTCAAGTAGGCATTCTGATAATGCAAATTGTGCTATCAAATTGGAATGTGTGAAATACATCTTTTGTGCAACATTGAAGTATGCCCACTAGCATCAGAAACTGATCAGTATCAGGTTCATATCTTGTTTATCAATATTTGCGGTATCAATACAGAAATTCAGAAGCTGGACATTGCTTTAGTTTCAGGGACTCAAGCTTCAGCAGACTTCAGTAGGCAAATTACTGTGCAGCAGAATTCAGTATCAGTAGTAGCCTGCAGAAGAATTCGTTATCAGCTTACATCAGAATCCAATATCCGAGCAGCAGACTCCAGTATCAGTATCAACAGTAGCTTTCCTCTAGCAGCAAATTACTATGCTCTCTCATTATCACCTCTGTGTATCAGAAATGTCTGAATGGGAATTAATAGTTAGCTGAAGAAGACTTAGTCCAGCCACCAGAGTGCCAATCTGAGAACTTGTACATCAGAATGAACCAGTTACTGTCTCTGCTATGATTTTATGATTGTTTGCTTTGATAGTGCTGATTTCCATTTTATTTAGGCTTTGGATCAATTTGGGTTCTTACGTGGGTCCCCTCTCTATAGTTATCCAAGAATAGATACTAAGAGTTGCCTAGCCTACATTTGTAGTATGGTTTTAGTTATTAATAAAAGTACTTACCTTTCGGAAGAATTATATATAAATATATATATATATATATATAATATATATAGATATAGAGAGAGAGAGAGAGAGAGAGAGAGAGAGAGAGAGAGAGAGAGAGACTTGCATCCTTCCAAAAGGATTTGAGGCCGAATCCTTCCCACTCAAATACCAAATACAAGATCCACTCCATTGAAGCTGATCTATATTATTTCAGGTATCTATAAACAAAAATCAAGTATTTTGAATACTTCTTTCCCATGCATCAAGTAGGGGAAAATAGACGGCCTAAATAGCGAGTTGGTTAGTTTAGCGGTGTAGAACATTTGAAACCTAAAAAAATTGATTTGTAGGGTTTTTAAATGGTTAGATCATAATCATATGCCGGATCGAGAATTTGTATGTGTTTTCTCAGAAAAATAGAAATAAGTATCGTAAAATTTCTTGAATCAATGAAATATTACAATAATCTCAAACAATTCCGATTACAAGAGAGAGAAGATATTCAAACTCAAATCTTATCTTTATTAATGCTGGGTTCTTGATGTAGCGGTAAAAAATGAATCTTTTTTTTTGTTGATCGGTGAACGTCAATGTGTTTTGGGAATCTTTCTCTCGGACTATGGACGGAGAAGCGCAGCTCCTATCCAATGAAATCTTAAGAGACTTGAGGCAAAACTTTTACTTAGTAAGTTGTTAGAAGAGTCACTCTTTTTTAGTATTCTTCAGCTGAAAATTCTGGTCAAAATTCTCCCCCTCCTCAGTAGCAAACTAGGCTATTTATAGGGTTTCAGGAATAAAACTGTCTCCTAAAAATCCTCCATAATGGGGTTAACTCCCTAATTACGTGGACAGTAAGTGGCACAGTAATGAAGACAGTTATAACTGAGACGCAGGACTTCTCTGTAGTTGAAATGCGGGCTTCGAGTCTTGCGTTTTGACGTTATAGTATTGTTGGAGGCCGGTTTCGAACCTTGCTAGACGCGGGCTTCGAGCCTTGCTAGACGCGGGCTTCGAGCCCTGCGTTTTACCGTCGCAGTGAAGCTAAGATGCGGGCTTCGAACTTTGCGTCTTGACTAATGCAGTGAAGTGGAGACACGGACTTCGCTTCTTGCATCTTGGCATTGCAGTGATGCTAGGACGCGGGCTTCGAGTTTTGCGTCTTGGTTATTGCAGTGAAGTTGGGACGCGGGTTTCGACCCTCGCGTCTTGGTACTATAGTGATGCTGAGGCACGGGCTTCAAGTTTTGCGTCTTGGCATTACACGAGTGGCCATGATTAGCCTCACGTCTGGAGTATAGACTCTGCTCTCTGATGACTTATCCTCAGTGATTTTTAGGCAGTCTACAAAACCCCCTCCAAAGTTTTCAAAGCTCCGCGGTTGAGTGGGAAGGGTTTTTGAAATACTTTGGACTTTTCTTCTAGCGGCAATGCTCTTAAGACTGGACTAGCAATCTTTTGAGATATCTTGAGCTTGATCTTGTCTGAATTTGATCTCCGTGAGTGTACTGTAAAACTCTTTGAAGCCACCAGAAATGATCGTTGTGAGTGCCTGGATACGCAATCCGGATCTCCTCGGTGCTCTGAGCTGGTTGTTGGTTTTGAACCGAGAGAAAATAGTCTTCTGCTTGTGCCAGTGTACTATTGAACTGATTGCAGAAGTAAAGACTGAACGCAAGTCTTGTAGACGCAGAGGTCATGTTGCCTTGGAGACGCAGACCTCGTCTGAAGTAGAAACACGACTCTTATTTATTGGAGAGATGCGAACATTGAAGTGGAGACGCAGCTCTCACTTTATTGAAGTAACACAAATTTTAAGATTGAGACGCAAACTTCTCATTGTTAAAGGTACGCGGCTCTACTGTTTTACCAAGACGCAAACCAAAGATTACTGGAAAGACACAGGCCTCACTTTGCTGAAGTAAAGCAGACTTCAAGCTGGAGATGTTGTCCTTCTTTAGAGGGATGCAGTTCTATTAAACGCGAGACTCGCATTCTAAGTGACATTGCCACGTATCAGGCGGAGCTCGAACAGACTTCGTTCTCTTAATATGCGAGGTTTGCGTTTGAGGCGCATTGCCACGCGTCAGGAGGAGCTCGAAGAGAAGTCGTTCTCTTAATACGCGAGGTTCGCGTTTGAGGCGCATTGCCACGCATCATACGGAGATTGGGCTCGAGATATGTGCCGCGTATCCCGGTGGATTACTGTGTCTACAAAAGACATCAGTCTTTCAAGAGTCATCATTAGACTCGTTTTCTCTCCGCTGAGCCTCACGTCAAGAACTTTCAGAACTTTTTAAGAAAAGCTTTGAGCTTCTTCTTCTTTCCTTCTTTTACACAGAATTCACAGTTGAAATGACTCCAAAAACAAAACCTGTTAGTTCATCCTCGAGTGCTGTCGCTCGGGAGGTCCAAATGGGTGGCTCTTCTACGCAGGAGGCCCCCATTTCAGTTAAAAAGACCATTTGAACTGGTTTTCACTATTAAGGGACTTTGAAGAGTTATCTTAACTCTTAAGTCTTTTCTGAAATGAACCGCCAACGCGAGGCTCATGCCCATATTTTTGACATTCATACGCAGTTCTTGCACTGGTAGGCAAGACGCGGGTTTGAAGACCTCCGCGTCTTCGCTTCATCAGCTTGAGTCCGTATCTGCTTGTTGAATGCGGGCTTCGTTGAGGCTTGCGTTTGATCCTGATACTAAGAGAATTTTTTTCTAAGTGGGGGAGTTCAGACGCGGAGTTCATGTGAACCTCGCGTCTCTGAGGCTGGACACGGGCTTCAATGAGTCTCGCGTCTGAGTCTAACACTTAGAGAAATTTCTAAGTAATGAAATTTAAAAACACAGGTTTCATACGAGCCTCGCGCCTTTGAGTTTAGACGCGAATTTTGCGAATCTCCACGTCTAGACTCAATCCTGGGTCTGAGTTTCAACACTTAGTTAAAAAAATTTAGATTTCTGACTGTGTTTTGTCCTCTTTGCAGTATGATATTCCTCCAATCCTCTGTCCAAGAAATGCTACTCTGGAAACATTGGTGGCGCAGACCCGAACCTGATCTTCATTCTTCAGGGGGCTGTTCCTTTGACTACTGGGAAGTCAAAGGGACGACGAAGTCGGATCAGTGATGCCGTATGCTGACCCTTTGAGAAATCATTTTTGATGGCCGGTTTGAGTCAGATTCCCGTGCTTTACTGAAGAAGCCTGACTTTTTCTTTAGCGACTCAATTGAAGAGGATGAGGCTGCCCTTTATGACAGGAACTACAAATGGCTCTGCCAAATCGGCGATAGAAGGTTCTTCCTCCCGAACATGGAGAGGATGTATCCTCTGGCCTATCTGCAACATATGTTCATGCGTCAGATAATGGATTGAGATTTGGTCAAGCCATTCTCTGGAGTCTCCCTGGGTAAGATATGTGCCCATGAATCCTACACCATCGGGCATGGGAGGGGAGTGTTGGGGTTGCCGCCTGGCTTGGTTAGGGCTGAGTACACTACAGGAGAGACCTCCCCAACTTGCAGCCACCTTCATCAAATAATTCTTAGACGTGAGGGGTGACTTTCTTTATGAATTTCGTGCCACCGGCTGGGTCCATTCTACTGATAAGAACTGGTGGTGTAGAATGGTGGGGTTCACTCTGGCAGAATTTGGAGATCTTCTGCTATAGGTTGGGCTATACGAGGCCGTCAGGGCTGTTCAATATGGCATCCCACAGAGCACCCACATTTTTACGCTATCCTGGGGTGTTTATAATTCAGAGACTTGTACATTCTTTACTCTCGTCGACGAAATGGAGCTCGCCCTTCATAAGAGTTTGAAGTCTCGGGGCTAATAATTGGAGACGCCCCTTATGAGGAGTACGTCCCGTCAACCGAGGAGATGCATCTGCTGAAGAAGAGCGATTCTCTAGTGTACGAGACATATTGGGAGTGTTATGCCACTTCCACATTTGCGGGCAAGTGATTGGATGGATGAGCGAGGAATCAAGCAGATTTCATGGGCAATATGTTCTCAGGGTGAATAAGGCTACCCCGATGTCCGGCTAGCTCCTAGCACTGATGAGAAACTTTTTGAAAGATCAGTGCCTCCACCAGTTTCTACACCACCGAGTCCAATGAAGACACCTTCAAACCAGACATGGTCTTTGAGAGCTTCCATCATCAAGCCAGAATTTCGATGTCTGATAGGGCTCTATTAGCAGGTTTCCTTATGCTATGGCTAAAGCGATGTGTGGTGTCAACGCTACCACATGAGGTGATTGTTGCCAACATGGTGTATCCGGTAGTCCTGCTTGCCTATGGGAAGTCCATCGCTCTTCTTCCAGCAATGGTGCCAGGATCCAGAGTGGACTGCGTGCATTAGCGAAGAGCTTCTGCCAAGTGGAAGCAATCATGGACGCAGAGGGCCACCCAGTCACAGATTCCAACGGTCGTCCCCTGGTTAAGACTCCTAGTCCCAGGGTTGAGCTCCCATATACGTACCTAATAGCATGGTACGCTATGCATTGTTCCTCGATGATGATGAAAAGTCACCTAGAGGGGGGTGAATAGGTGACAATGCTAATCAAAGGGCAAATAAAAAATTTAAAGTTACAACAATTACCAATCAAGATTCACAAGATGAATGCAAGCAAGTAAATATGACAATGATTATGATGAGCAAGAATAAGAGCAAGTATAGTAAAGTAAAGAGTGCAAGAAAGTAAACCAATCGCAAACACAAGGATATGTTATCGAGGTTCGAGCACCCAGCTCTACTCCCCGCCTTCCCCAGAAGGATTCTAGCTACTTCCACTATCACAAAGAACAATTACAACCGGAGCACCCAACTCCACAATTACAATCACAAGAATCTCTGAGTAGTCACAAGACCACAAACTCTCTCTTTCAAAATCTCTTCCCTTACAAAGGTCCTTAGAGAATAATGAGTAGAATTGAAGCTCTTTTGTGTGTAAGGAAAAGAAATTGAAATCAGAGAAAAATCTATTGAAAAACCCTTCAGAAAATTGAGAGAATTTAGCACAAAAACCAAGAACTTTTGAAAGCCTTAAACTTTTGAATTTTTAGCAATAATTGTTGTAACCAATCTCTCCCCAAACACCCCTATTTATAGGAGAGGGCTAGGGTTTAGGGATAAAACATAATTACTGATGTTTAGGAGGTAATTAGTTCAGAATATATTAATTAAACTAATTTTAAACACACAAAAGACAAAAATAAACAGCTCTTAAAAAACTGCCCGTTACTGTTCAACGGCTAGCTCGGTCGACCGTGCGGTCGACCGCTAGTTCAAAATTATGACCGTTACAGGCATTCGGTCGACCGACCCGGTCGACCGGAAAAACCAGAGAGCAAAAACTATAGTCCGGTCGACCGTGTCGGTCGACCGACAGACATGCACACGGATACGTGCATCTGCCAGAACCTCGGTCGACTGGGACGGTCGACCGGTAAAACCTGACACAGATTCGGTCGACCGGCCGGTCGACCGGAACTGGTCAAAAATCAGACTTAGAAAGAATTTAGAAAGAGATTAAGATTTTGATAAAAATACTTTTGAACAGGGATTAGTATAAAACATAAATATATATCTGTAGGCAAAATCTTGTATGCAAAATATTTTTGTATAAATTATAGGAAAACATTTTGGATTGAACATGTGCGCAAAAACGTGTGTGATAGAGCTTCAAACCTATCCACTATTCTTTAACAAAATTCTAAACTATAAAACTAAAAAAAAATTTGCATAGCAATCTTCAAATCTTTGAGCCATGCTATCCTTGCTAGAGCCTTCTTCTTCTATGATCCTTCCTTGTGCAATATGCCTTCATAGCTTCATGAACCTAGAAGTTGTTGCAATAGCAAGCAATGCCTCCAAAATTTGTACAAACCTGAAACTCATCTTAATAAACTTATTAGTACCAAATAGCTCATATTTGGTTTGTCATCATCAAAACCAAAAACAAATGGAGAGTGTAACCTTTTGGGCCAACAATCTCCCCCTTTTTGATGATGACAAAACAAATAGGCTATAAACAAAAATATAGGGGAGGAGAAAACTCCCCCTCAAATTGTGCTATATTATTTAAACTTAAAACACAAGAATTCATAGAAAAGATATCAAATGAAACCAAATTGAAACAATACCAATAGAAACAATACCAATAGAAACAATATACAAGACTTCTCAATTTCATAAACACAAAACTCATATCAAAATTTATTAAAACCAAAACATATAAATTCATATGGAACCAAGACCAAATGAACTTATTTTTGTCCATGTAAACTTACTCTCCCTTTTTTTGTCATACATCAAAAAGGGTTATGAAAAACATGTCTATTCAATAATACAAACATTAAGTTCTCCACAAATAAACGAAAATCTAGCAAAATCAAGAGGTTTAGTGAAAATATCGGCTAGTTGTAAATCCGTGGAAACATAATCAATATCTATATCACCTTTCTCAAATGATCTCTAAGAAAGTGATATCTAATCTCAATGTGCTTGGTCTTACTATGTTGATTTGCATTCTTAGTCATGTGTATAGTACTAGTATTATCACAAAATATTTTTATATGATCAAAGTGCAAATCAAAATCAAGGAGAGTATGTTTCATCCAAAGGACTTGTGCACAACAAGCCCCCGCGGCAACATACTCCGCCTCGGCGGTTGAGAGAGCTACGGAATTTTGCTTCCTAGAGGACCATGAAACAAGATAATTACCAAGAAATTGACATGTCCCACTAGTACTCTTTCTATCTACTCTACAACCCGCATAGTCGGCATCCGAATAACTAGTCATTGAAAAATCTCTAGTTTTCGGATACCAAAGACCCATTCCAATTGTGCCCTTAATATAACGAATAATGCGTTTTACCGCAATAAGATGAGACTCTTTAGGACACGATTGAAATATAGCACAAAGACACACACTAAACATGATATCCGCCTACTTGCCGTTAAATATAAAAGACTTCCTATCATGCTTCTATATAATTTAATATCAACATTTTTACCTTGATCGTCCTTATCAAGCTTGGTTGTAGTTGCCATAGAGTGTTGCAAGCCTTTGATCCTTCAAGCCCAAACTTCTTTACTAGCTCCTTTGCGTACTTGGCTTGGTTAATGAAGGTTCCGTCTTGCAATTGCTTGATTTGGAGTCCAAGAAAGAAATTAAGCTCACCCATGGAAGACATTTCAAATTCTAGTTGCATTACCTTTTCAACTCCTTGCACAAAAGCTCATTAGTAGATCCAAAAATTATATCATCAACATAAATTTGCACAATTAAAATATCATTATCAACATGCTTAGTAAAAAGAGTTGTGTCTACTTTGCCTTTAACAAAATCATTTGAAATGAGAAAACTAGAAAGCCTTTCATACCAAGCTCTTGGAGCTTGTTTCAATCCATACAAGCTTTATCAAGTTTAAAAACAAAATCGGATGAACATGATCAACAAAACCGGGAGGTTGAGCAATATAAACTTCTTCATTAATAAAACCATTTAAAATGCACTTTTTACATCCATTTGAAAAAGTTTAAAATTTTTAAAACATGCAAAAGCTAGTGTCATCCGTATGGCTTCAAGCCGTGCTACGGGTGCAAAGGTCTCCTCAAAGTCAATTCCTTCAACTTGAGTGTAACCTTGGGCCACTAACCTAGCTTTATTCCTAATGACATTTCCGGACTCATCCATCTTGTTTCTAAAGATCCACTTAGTACCAATTATTGGTCTATCGTGGGGCTTAGGAACAAGGTGCCAAACTTGGTTGCGCTCAAATTGATTGAGTTCCTCTTGCATGGCAAGCAACCAATATGGGTCCGTCTCGGCTTCGAGAATGCCCTTGGTTCAAATGAGAAATGAAAGCAAAGTTACCACATAGGTCATGGAGTTTGGAGCGCGTAGTGACTCCTCTAGATGCATCACCCAGATGAGCTCCTTCGGATGATTTGTAGCGTATCTCCAAGCTTTAGGAAGCGGTTGAGAGCTTTCCTCTTTATCCTCTTGAACTTCACCAATTGAATCTAGCTTTTCTTCTTGAGCGTGTGAGTCCTTCAAGGATAGTCTCTCCATGTCTTCACCTAATGGTTCAATCTCTACAACATTCTCAACAACCACATTAGATTCTTCAAATTTAACATGCATGGATTCTTCAATGGTAAGTGTAGATCTATTAACACTCTATATGCTTTGCTAGTAGAAGAATATCCAACAAAGATAGCTTCATAAGCCTTAGCATCAAATTTACCCAAATTATCCTTAGTATTTAAAAAAAACACTTGCATCCAAAAACTTTGAAATATGCAACATTTGGTTTTCTAGAATGATACATTTCAAATGATGTTTTTGAAGAATTTTTGCACAATAAATACGATTCGATATATAGCATGCGGTGTTTACGGCCTCGGCCCATAAATATTGAGGGAGGTCATACTCACTTATCATTATCCTAGCCATCTCTTGAAGTGTTCTATTTTTTCTTTCTACGACTCCATTTTGTTGTGGAGTTCTAGGACAAGACATTTCATGCTTAATTCCTTTTTCATCACAATAAGTCATGAAGAGTTGGTTAACAAACTCACCACCTCTATCACTCCTTATTTTCAAAATCGGAAACCTTTTTCTTTTTCAACTCTTTTTCGAAAAATCTTAAAATGAGAAAAAGTTTGATCTTTATGTTGCAAAAAGAAAACCCAAGTAAAACGGGAGAAATCATCAACCAAAACAAATGCAAATCTACTTCCATTTAAACTCTTAGTTTTAGTTGGTCCAAAAAGATCCATATGAATTAATTCTAAAGGCCTAGTTGACATGATATCCTTGATTGGTTTAAGGAAGACTTGGTTTGTTTCCCAAGTTGGCACGCACCACAAATGCGGTCTTTCTCAAAATTCAAGCAAGGTATACCCTTCACCAATTCCTTTGAATTAATCCTAGAAATATGGTCAAAAGATGCATGTCCTAGTCTTCTATGCCAAAGCCAAGAATTTTCATCAAAAGCATTCAAGCATTTAGTAGAACAATCTAAATTAAGCATGTCAATAATATAACATTATTATCACGAAAACCGTAAGAATACAATCATTAGATTTAACATTAAAAATCTTGCAAGAAGAATCATCAAAACAACTTTAAGTCCACGGTCACAAAGTTGGCTAATGCTAAGCAAATTATGTTTCAAACCATCAACTAAAACAACATTCTCAATAATAGGAGATGCACCAATTTGAATGTTACCTATACTGATGATAGTTCCTTTGGAGTCATCCCCGAAGGTGACGGTGCCACCTTCCATGTACCTTGATAGGGTTGTGAAGTTGTTGATGTCCCATGTCATGTGTCTTGAACAACCACTATCAAGGTACCACCGCTCCCTACGTCTTGGAGCTTTGGTGTGTACCTACATCAAACAATTTAAGACTTAATTTTGGTACCCACATTTTCTTGGGTCCTCTAGGGTTAGTGTCATGAACCCAAACAAGATTATTTGTTCTATTTTAGTTGATCATAGCAAAACTTAGCTAAATGTCCATTTTTACCACAATATGTACATCTATACACTCTACCATATTTAAAAGCATAGTGAGTGTGTGATTTGTGAGCATGAGAAACTTTAGCATGAGTGTGTGAGCATGAGAATTCTTAGCTTGTGAAGTGTTAGCATGTGAAGTGTGCTTTTTAGAAAACATGTTCTCAAGTTTCTTGGTATTAAAAGCACAATCATTTAAAACTTTTTCAAAATCATTCATTTTGATTTAAAGGAAGAATTTTCTTATTCATCAATAATAGGAGATTTTGCTTTACAAGAAACTTTGTAGGCATTAAATTCTTTTTGTATAGAAATGAGATTAGAAGAAATATTATCCTTTTCTTTAGAAACCATAGCAAGTTCATTCTTAAGAAAAGCAACTTCTTTTTGTAATTTTATGCATTCAAGTTTCTTGTTATCATAAGTTTCAGAAAGTTCTACAAAAGCATGCACTAGAACTTCCTTACTTACATCATCATCTTCATCATCAAGGGATTGAGGGGTTACCTTGGGTGTGTTTGCCATGAAACACATATTAGCTTGATCCACCTCCTCTTCGGACTCGCTTTCCGAATCCCACGTAGCTTTGTAAGCTTTCTTTTCCTCCGGCTTCTTTGGCTTGAAGGAGGAAGTCATTTTCTTCTTGAACTCCGGACAATCCGCCATGATATGTCTGGGTTTGCGGCAATTGTAGCATATGATCCTCCGCTCCTCTTTGCCTTCAAATTTTCTCCGGAAGTTGAGTTTGTTCTTCCGGTACATCCTCTTGACGTTGCGAACAAGTAGAGTAAGCTCCTCATCTTCTTCTTCGTCATCTTCATCGTCATCATTGGTGGATGAAGTCTTGAAGGCTATGGATTTCTTCTTTGAAGTAGTGGCCTCTTCTCTTGCCTTCTTCTCCATCTCATGGGTCTTTAGGTTCCCAATGAGACTAATGAGGTCCATCTCGTCCTTGTCGTTCAACTCCTTCAAGGTGGTGGCCTTGATCTCCCATGATGAAGGAAGAGCCCGAATTACTTTCCGCACCTTTTGATCGTTGGAGATGTCATCACCTAAGGAAGAAAGACTATTAGTGATTTTAGTAACCTTGTAGCCATACTATCAATAGACTCATCATCAAGCATTTTAAATGACTCATATTGGGACCTCAAGAGATCTATCTTAGCTCTCTTGACTTGTGAAGTCCCTCGTGTGTGACCAATAAGTGTTGCCAAATCTCATAGGCGGATTGGCAATGAATTACCCGTGTAAGGTCATCCTCATTCAAGGCGGTTAATAGGGAGTTTTGGGCCTTGGAGTTAGCCTCATATAGTTTAAAGTCAAGGTCGGTCCAAGTGCTCTCATCACCATCGGGTACTTCATAGGGTTTGGTCAAGGATTTGGCTACTAAGCTACCCAAAGATTGCAAAAATATAGTCATCCTAACCTTCCAAATTGGGAAATTGAGTCCATCAATTTAGGTGGGGATTTAATGTTGTCGGCCATGTTTACTAGTGATGAATGGATGAAATGAAAATGTTGATTAGCAAGTTTTAAGGATCTCTCTATGGATGTTAAGCCAAACCTAGAGCCCAACTTGCAGCCACCTTCATCAAATAATTCTTAGACGTGAGGGGTGACTTTCTTTATGAATTTCGTGCCACCGGCTGGGTCCATTCTACTGATAAGAACTGGTGGTGTAGAATGGTGGGGGTTCACTCTGGCAGAATTTGGAGATCTTCTGCTATAGGTTGGGCTATACGAGGCCGTCAGGGCTGTTCAATATGGCATCCCACAGAGCACCCAACATTTTTACGCTATCCTGGGGTGTTATAATTCAGAGACTTGTACATTCTTTACTCTCGTCGACGAAATGGAGCTCGCCCTTCATAAGAGTTTGAAGTCTCGGGGCTAATGATTGGAGACGCCCCTTATGAGGAGTACATCCCGTCAACCGAGGAGATGCATCTGCTGAAGAAGAGCGATTCTCTAGTGTACGAGACATATTGGGAAGTGTTATGCCACTTCCACATTTGCGGGCAAGTGATTGGATGGATGAGCGAGGAATCAAGCAGATTTCATGGGCAATATGTTCTCAGGGTGAATAAGGCTACCCCGATGTCCCGGCTAGCTCCTAGCACTGATGAGAAACTTTTTGAAAGATCAGTGCCTCCACCAGTTTCTACACCACCGAGTCCAATGAAGACACCTTCAAACCAGACATGGTCTTTGAGAGCTTCCATCATCAAGCCAGAATTTCGATGTCTGATAGGGCTCTATTAGCAGGTTTCCTTATGCTATGGCTAAAGCGATGTGTGGTGTCAACGCTACCACATGAGGTGATTGTTGCCAACATGGTGTATTCGGTAGTCCTGCTTGCCTATGGAAAGTCCATCGCTCTTCTTCCAGCGATGGTGCCAGGATCCAGAGTGGACTGCGTGCATTAGCGAAGAGCTTCTGCCAAGTGGAAGCAATCATGGACGCAGAGGGCCACTGATTAGTATCCAATATTGCATATTTTATATCATAATCCCCATGCATAATACAAATAAATAAGTGATTTTTAATCCTCTTCTCTACTTATTTGCAGGTATATACTTAAAGGAGAGTTAGTCAATTAATTACCTTAATTAGCAATAATTAAGGTGATTAATTAAAAGATTAAAGATAAAGCCAAATCCAATCCAGATCTAGAGAGATCCGCCCAACAAACGGAGATTCTAACCATGCCACGTGGCCACCACTTCTTAACCAATCTCCAACAAGAAGATCAGATCCAACGGCCATGAGATTGCCGCGGCCCGCGGCAATCCGCGGCAATCTTAGGGTTGTTAAGCCCCGGATTTTGTGGCAACAAACTACTCTCCAGAAGCTTCTCATTTCTGCTATAAATACTGGATCATCACCTGCGAGCTGAGACTGATCAGAGAAGAGAGAGAGTTTAGTTCATAGTTTTGTATTTTGATAGTTTTGTTTAGGATTTTTAGTTCTCTCTATGATTTTCTTCCTCCCTAGATTTCATTGTAAAAGAGAGTGATTGTGAGAGAGAGAGCTTGTGTAATCAAGAGTGACACTTGAAGCAACAAGGATTGATCCATTCTCCATCCTCTACTTGAGCTTGATTCTAGTTTGTTTTCTTTCACTTTACTTGCTTTGTTAATTTCTAGCAATTTATTCATGCTTTGTTTTCTTTTTGTAATGGCTTGTAGTAGCTAATTCCTTCTCCATGTACTAGCTAACCACTACTCTTGCTAACTCCTAACTCATGGGTGATTGCTTTACTTCATCTTGCAATTTGTATGATCTTCTCTTCTCCGATGGGTTTTGTTTCATTTCTTGGCAAGAATCTTGTTGTAATTCTCCATATGATTCATGTGTGCCTCACTTGGAGCCTAGTCTTTGAACTAGTGCCTTGATGGAACATGGAGATGGAGCACCAATATGCTAATTGATGTACAACTTCACTACTTCCATTAGTGAAAGTTGTATGTTCTTCATTTGCATCCCTTGAGTGTATCTCTTGTGATTCCATTAGTGAAAGTCTATCTTGTAGGCCGATGACCATCTATGGAGGCTACAAGACAAGTCCAAGAATGTTTCCCCATCATCTTAGTGGGAAAGTAATTAGATCACAAGCAAGACAAATACATGCCGATGAATCAACATGAGGCACGCATCATTATCACGGAGTTTAGTTAGTTTAGCAAGGTAGTTAAGGTTAGCTAGTCATGGATTTCTTTCATTCAAAGTTTTCTTGATTTTACTTTCTTTTTAGTTGTTAGTTCAAATCCATCTCAATCTTGATTTCTCCCGATTTCCACCATGAACATAGCCACCAATTCTTTGATTTGTTTTTCTTTTGATTCTTTATTCTTTTGAAACATAGAAGAATTCTCGTTTCCTCTTCTCACTAGTATCGTGAAAGCTTCTATCGCTAGCTCTCCCTGAGATCCGACTCGGTATAGCCCTATGCTATAGCGGAGATAAGAAAGGTACATTGAACATCTTACATACATTTGTGGAGTAAACAAGCACCAAGGTTGATTCTAAACCTTTCTCTTTTACATAATACTTGTGCTATACTTCACACTACCCTTTCAATCTATCAAATTTTTGGCGCCGTTGCCGGGGAGAGTGACGGTATTTTTAAAAGTGAGAAACTAAACGATATATCTTCTCTGTTGCAGGTACAGGTTGAAGATTCAGAAATATTTGCACAGCAGAATCATATAAGTGGACCTGGGCCTCTGCTCAAGAAAGCAGAGCCCAGGATCCCTCTATTGTGCCGCGGATCCACAAGAATTGCCGTGGGAACGCGGCACTTTAGAGTTCACTACTTACAAAATTTTTGCAGGGGCTTCTGCTCTGCAAGATACTGCTGCCTATATACTTCATTTCCTGTATACTTCACTGTATTCCTGTTAATTAATTCAACAGTAAGAAATTGGTTGATAATTGCTAAAAAATTGTTAGACATCTTGCATTATAGGCACGTGTCTTTCAATTACTTTAAATTTACTGTTGAAGAGTGCGTGGGACAAGGTACGTGATTCATTGCATATAGACTAAGACTCACTCTTTGTTTGATTTTTCTTACTTGGAGTGAACCTTGTTTGTTCTATATTGTACACTTGCACAATTAATTCTAAGGGCAATTCCTGTAAATAACATAAGGTGGGGGAGGTCATTACCCTTTCCTTAGCCCGAAATCATTTTCCCCACGTACTCACAATCCTAAGCTTGTAAATAAAATTTGATAGACGTTGGCCCTAGGGACATCTGGACTCACTTAGGAGATTATCCTAAGGGGGAAAAGTGTTAGAAATTGACTTCTGTAAAATCGGTGTCTAGGAAAGGGGTTGAGGGCCGAAAGCCCGAAGGTTGTTGGTTACTTAATTAAGGAACGTCTCCGGACGGAAAACCTCCCAGCGACTTTACCCTTCCCTGGCTGATTTGCTTATAGTCAGAGTCCACACTAAACCTCCTGTGGACAGTCTATTTAGGAGTCATCTAGGACCAGAAACCCTAGACAAGCTTGGATTAATTTTTTCTTTTGTTGTTTGTTATTTTCTTTTTTCGCTGGTGTGATCGGTGCACGTTGTTTGTGATTGTATATACGATAGTGGTTTTGTGATCCTAATTCTACACTTGCACATACACAACCACTTCATCATGACCAACAACGTCTCACTTCAAGATCGATTCTATCCGATTCGCACCTCCATCCTTCATGCATTCTTCTCCCCGAGCTAATGGAAACAACTTTGAGCTGAAACCACAATTCATTAGTACACTTCCCCGATTCCATGGTCTTGAGTCTGAGGACGCGTACCTCTTTATTCGTGAGTTTGAAGAGGTATGCCAAATGATGAGAATATCCCAACTTTCTGAGGATGCTGTTAGGTTACGGTTCATACCGTTTGCACTTAAGGATTTAGCTAAGAAATGGCTTTATAATCTTCCTGTTAGTTCCATATCTTCATGGGATGATTTTGTTAAGGTCTTTCTTAGGAAATTCTATTCTATCCACAAAACAGCCCTCATGAGAAAAAACATAATGCAATTCAAGCAAGAACAAAATGAACCTTTCTGGAAATATCTTGAGCGTTTCAAAGACCTCTTAGCCCTATGTCCCCATCACGGCATAGAGAAATGGCGGCTATGCCAGATTATCTATGATGGATTAGATTACCAAACGAAAACACTTTTAGAATCCATGTGCCAAGGGGAATTTCTGAAGAAAGATGAACATCAGGGGTGGGATCTCTTTGAAACCCTAGCTGAGAAAACCATTCAGTGGGAGTCATGCCCTGATAAACCGACTCCCACCACTTCCAGAACTGGTACACAATCCAAAGAATCCTCTCTAGCTTCAGAAACCAAGATCACACAATTAATGAAGAGGATAGAGTTGCTTGAGTCAATAGGGAATTCTGTGGTCAACCAGGTCAACCCATTGCCTTTGATTAGACCAGGTTGCACCAAATGTCAAGACCTTAGCCATGTTGTTGAGGAGTGTCCATTGTATCAGCCCCCATTTCAGGAGAACATGAATGCAGCATTTACCAGACCCCCATACTCCAGCACTTACAAGTCAGGATGGCAGAACCATCCAAATTCTTTGTGGAGTCAGTCTGGTCTTGAGCATCATATGCCACCACTTCCACATCTGTACAATGCTCAGTTTCATCCATCCAGTTTTGATCAGAATTCACTGTATATTCATCCATCTCAAAGTCCACCACAGTCATATCAGGACCCACCACCATATTACCAATCACAGTTCCAATCTCCATATCCTCAACATCCACCCCAAAATAATTCTGAAATATCTGAGTTGAAACAAATGATAGAAACCTTAACAAAGAACCAGCAACAGGAGTTGAATGAAATGAAGGTCCAGATCAAGCAATTGCTGAGAATCAAAAGGACTGTTCTTAAGCCAGCCATTGCTAAATCCAAAGTTGAAAATTCAGGACCCAGTCACTGTCATGCCATTCATACCCTGAGATCTGGTAAACAAGTAGACAATAAGGTTTCTAGTCCACAATCTCATCCAGTACCAAAGCCAACATCTCATGTCCCAATGTCACCAACTTTTGACAAACCATCCTCTAGTTCAGAGCCATCCACTTCCAAGGCTAAGGGTGAAGAAAAGGTAGATGAGCATACATACAAGCCTATAGTTCCATATCCAAATAGGCTGAGAAATAACAAGTCAAATGCTCACATGGAGAAAATAAAAGAAACATTCAATAAGGTCCAAATCAATGTCCCTCTTCTTGATGCCATTCAACAAGTGCCTTCATATGCCAAATTTTTGAAGGAAATGTGCACCAAGAAGAGAAGACCCAAGTCCCTAAAAAAGTCTTCCTAGCATCATCCATCAATGAGCTGCTCACTGGTCCAATTCCTGTTAAGTACAAAGACCCAGGGAGCCCCACCATCTCATGCATCATAGGACAGACTACAATAAATAGGGCACTTCTTGATTTGGGGGCCAGTATCAATCTCCTACCTTTCTCTGTGTACCAACAATTGGGTTAGGTGATCTCCACCCAACCCAAATGACCATTCAATTGGCTGACCGCTCTGTTACTAAACCCAAGGGGGTAATTCAAGATGTCCTTGTCAAAGTTGGAGAATTCTTTTATCCTGTTGACTTTGTTGTCCTTGAAACAAAACCAGTATCAAATTCCAATCAAAGGGCACAAATTCCTGTCATTCTGGGTCGACCATTCCTGGCTACTGCAAATGCAATCATTAATTGCCGGAATGGATCAATGAGGTTGACTTTTGGTAACATGACACATGAACACAATGTCTTCCACACACAGCCTCACAAAACAAAAGATCAAACATTTGAGGTTAATTTCATTAGTAACAATTGTGAGGAGGAAGGTGAAGATCCAAAAGATGAGTCACAACCTTGTGATTCTCTTATCCGAGTACCCTTTCAAAAGGGGAAAGTTGATTTGGATATCTTCACTTTCAATGAGCCAACTGAGACTGTATTTGAACCTCCATTGATATATCATTTGAAGACTTGTTTGCTGATGAGATCATGTGCTTAGATGAGTCAACTCGGGGTAAATTAGTTAATTGTCCACTTCCGGATGTTAATGTGAGTTTTGAAGAATTATATGGAGAAGAGCTAAAATTTCTAAACACTGGAAGTGATGAGATTCTGAGTGAGAGTGGTGATAAGGACTTTGTGTGTGAACGATGTGGTGGAAAGAGTATGAATGAAAATAACAACAAATTGAAACTGGAATCACCTAGGGTAAGAACAATTCAGACCGTTTCCCAATGGAGTTCAAGAAAGAGAACACATTGGAACGATGGGAAACGGGCCAGAGGGAAGCGACCAAAACCCAGGTGAGAGTTACATTTGTATATTCCTTGTAAATAATTTTTCCTACCTCTTACCTATTTCATGCATACATTTACCATAATGCATTGAGGACAATGCATGAAATAAGTGTGGGGGAGGGTTTACTAACATAGGATTTTCTTTTCTTTATAGGATTTTTATTTTTTAGGACTTTTATTTTTCTTTTTAGGTCTTTTATTTTTAGATTTTATCTTTTTTCTATTTCTAGATTTTATCTTTTTTCTAGATTTTCCATTTTCTTTTTAGATTTGCTTTTCTTTTAGAAAAATATAAATAAAAAAAAAGAAACAAAAATAAAAACTTTTTGAAATAAGAAACAAAGTTTTGATCTATTTTTAAGAAAATTAAGATGTATCTTAGAGATTAAGAAAGCCTTAATTATGACATCTTAAACCTAGTTGAAGTAATAGATCTTGTTTGAAATTATAGGCTAAGTAAGTAAAATTGAGGAGATATTTTTATCTTGCATTTTTTTGCCTTAGATAATATGCACTTTACACTTACACATTTCTTGGGATGAAGACAAAGACCAAAATGCCATATATATATATATAAAAAAAAAAAAAAAAAAAAAGAGAAAAAGAGAAAAAGAAAAAAAAAAAGAAAAAAATATATATAAATAAAAGATCACTTATTAAGCTGGAAATTGTGCCTCAAGAAGCATGATGACTCACGCCTAACAGTGATCTCACTTATTAAGCTGGGTAATTGTGCCTCAAGAAGCATGATTATTCACGCCTAACGGTGATTAAGAATAATCCCTCTTAGTTTTGTGGCCTTTTTCACTCGAGTCCTTAAACCCGAGGGATGTTTCCTCATCTGGTGCCCTAAGACCATCTGGTCTGGGAGTCATCGGTTATAGGCTCGCTACATGGGTGAATTAGAAAGCCTAATAAAACTAAGGGAAGAAAAAGAAAAAAAGAATATATATAAATAAATGGCTTGATGGTTGGAGTTGAAATCCCAGAAATTTTCACAGAGCACGGTGTGCATACTATCTAGGTTTTATGAAAGATAAAATATTCAATCCAATTTTGAACTCTTACCTTAATTAAAAACAAGATCTTGCATGGATACTAAGTTTAAGGAAGATTGATTATAGGTGGACTTATGACCTAGGATCACTTATATTTTCGCAAAAATAGTTCGTAAACATGTCTCTTATTCAAAATGCGTTTTCAAAACACTAACATTTGTTTTCTTTCTTTATGGATTTTGTGGGTGTAATCCGCTGAAAACCCTCAGGAGACAACACTCCTCCTCTAGGGTAACCTAGAGGTTTAACGGCTTGTTGCACATGCTCAGTGCAATCGCGTCACCTGCGAAAGTGGTGTAATAAACTTGTAGCTTAGATTTTATTTTCTTTTTCTTTGTTTTTTGCGGGACGAGCAAAAGAATAAGTGTGGGGGTGTGATTAGTATCCAATATTGCATATTTTATATCATAATCCCCATGCATAATACAAATAAATAAGTGATTTTTAATCCTCTTCTCTACTTATTTGCAGGTATATACTTAAAGGAGAGTTAGTCAATTAATTACCTTAATTAGCAATAATTAAGGTGATTAATTAAAAGATTAAAGATAAAGCCAAATCCAATCCAGATCTAGAGAGATCCGCCCAACAAACGGAGATTCTAACCATGCCACGTGCCAACCACTTCTTAACCAATCTCCAACAAGAAGATCAGATCCAACGGCCATGAGATTGCCGCGGCCCGCGGCAATTCGCGGCAATCTTAGGGTATTAAGCCCCGGATTTTGTGGCAACAAACTACTCTCCAGAAGCTTCTCATTTCTGCTATAAATACTGGATCATCACCTGCGAGCTGAGACTGATCAGAGAAGAGAGAGTTTAGTTCATAGTTTTATATTTTGATAGTTTTGTTTAGGATTTTTAGTTCTCTCTATGATTTTCTTCCTCCCTAGATTTCATTGTAAAAGAGAGTGATTGTGAGAGAGAGAGCTTGTGTAATCAAGAGTGACACTTGAAGCAACAAGGATTGATCCATTCTCCATCCTCTACTTGAGCTTGATTCTAGTTTGTTTTCTTTCACTTTACTTGCTTTGTTAATTTCTAGCAATTTATTCATGCTTTGTTTTCTTTTTGTAATGGCTTGTAGTAGCTAATTCCTTCTCCATGTACTAGCTAACCACTACTCTTGCTAACTCCTAACTCATGGGTGATTGCTTTACTTCATCTTGCAATTTGTATGATCTTCTCTTCTCCGATGGGTTTTGTTTCATTTCTTGGCAAGAATCTTGTTGTAATTCTCCATATGATTCATGTGTGCCTCACTTGGAGCCTAGTCTTTGAACTAGTGCCTTGATGGAACATGGAGATGGAGCACCAATATGCTAATTGATGTACAACTTCACTACTTCCATTAGTGAAAGTTGTATGTTCTTCATTTGCATCCCTTGAGTGTATCTCTTGTGATTCCATTAGTGAAAGTCTATCTTGTAGGCCGATGACCATCTATGGAGGCTACAAGACAAGTCCAAGAATGTTTCCCCATCATCTTAGTGGGAAAGTAATTAGATCACAAGCAAGACAAATACATGCCGATGAATCAACATGAGGCACGCATCATTATCACGGAGTTTAGTTAGTTTAGCAAGGTAGTTAAGGTTAGCTAGTCATGGATTTCTTTCATTCAAAGTTTTCTTGATTTTACTTTCTTTTTAGTTGTTAGTTCAAATCCATCTCAATCTTGATTTCTCCCGATTTCCACCATGAACATAGCCACCAATTCTTTGATTTGTTTTTCTTTTGATTCTTTATTCTTTTGAAACATAGAAGAATTCTCGTTTCCTCTTCTCACTAGTATCGTGAAAGCTTCTATCGCTAGCTCTCCCTGAGATCCGACTCGGTATAGCCCTATGCTATAGCGGAGATAAGAAAGGGTACATTGAACATCTTACATACATTTGTGGAGTAAACAAACCAAGGTTGATTCTAAACCTTTCTCTTTTACATAATACTTGTGCTATACTTCACACTACCCTTTCAATCTATCAAATTTTTGCCACCCAGTCACAGATTCCAACGGTCGTCCCCTGGTTAAGACTCCTAGTCCCAGGGTTGAGCTCCATATACGTACCTAATAGCATGGTACTCTATGCATTGTTCCTCGATGATGATGAAAAGTCACCTAGAGGGGGGGTGAATAGGTGACAATGCTAATCAAAGGGCAAATAAAAAATTTAAAGCTACAACAATTACCAATCAAGATTCACAAGATGAATGCAAGCAAGTAAATATGACAATGATTATGATGAGCAAGAATAAGAGCAAGTATAGTAAAGTAAAGAGTGCAAGAAAGTAAACCAATCGCAAACACAAGGATATGTTATCGAGGTTCGAGCACCCAGCTCTACTCCCCGCCTTCCCCAGAAGGATTCTAGCTACTTCCACTATCACAAAGAACAATTACAACCGGAGTACCCAACTCCACAATTACAATCACAAGAATCTCTGAGTAGTCACAAGACCACAAACTCTCTCTTTCAAAAATCTCTTCCCTTACAAAGGTCCTTAGAGAATAATGAGTAGAATTGAAGCTCTTTTGTGTGTAAGGAAAAGAAATTGAAATCAGAGAAAAATCTTCTGAAAAATCCTTCAGAAATTGAGAGAATTTAGCACAAAAATCAAGAACTTTTGAAAGCCTTAAACTTTTGAATTTTTAGCAATAATTGTTGTAACCAATCTCTCCCCAAACACCCCTATTTATAGGAGAGGGCTAGGGTTTAGGGATAAAACATAATTACTGATGTTTAGGAGGTAATTAGTTCAGAATATATTAATTAAACTAATTTTAACACAAAAAGACAAAAATAAACAGCTCTTAAAAAACTGCCCGTTACTGTTCAACGGCTAGCTCGGTCGACCGGTGCGGTCGACCGCTAGTTCAAAATTATGACCGTTACAGGCATTCGGTCGACCGACCCGGTCGACCGGAAAACCAGAGAGCAAAACTATAGTCCGGTCGACCGTGTCGGTCGACCGACAGAGATGCACACAGATACGTGCATCTGCCAGAACCTCGGTCGACTGGGACGGTCGACCGTAAAACCTGACACAGATTCAGTCGACCGGCCGGTCGACCGGAACTGGTCAAAAATCAGACTTAGAAAGAATTTAGAAAGAGATTAAGATTTTGATAAAATACTTTTGAACAGGGATTAGTATAAAACATAAATATATATCTGTAGGCAAAATCTTGTATGCAAATATTTTTGTATAAATTATAGGAAAACATTTTGGATTGAACATGTGCGCAAAAACGTGTGTGATAGAGCTTCAACCTATCCACTATTCTTTAACAAAATTCTAAACTATAAAACTAAAAATAAAATTTGCATAGCAATCTTCAAATCTTTGAGCCATGCTATCCTTGCTAGAGCCTTCTTCTTCTATGATCCTTCCTTGTGCAATATGCCTTCATAGCTTCATGAACCTAGAAGTTGTTGCAATAGCAAGCAATGGCCTCCAAAATTTGTACGAACCTAAAACTCATCTTAATAAACTTATTAGTACCAAATAGCTCATATTTGGTTTGTCATCATCAAACCAAAACAAATGGAGAGTGTAACCTTTTGGGCCAACAGATGACGCTGGTGTCTACCTCCCACAATTTCACACCATATGTGCAACGATTGGAGAATACGGGCTGGCTGCAATATTATGTGTTTTATTTCTAGAAGACGATCCTGAATGGGAGCAACTACCAGTGGACAGGTGCTTCCCTGAGATTCATGATGCATCTTATGGGGACCAATTTGCAGATCTTGTTGGCCTAGATGGCTTCACCCAGTTATCCTCCGGCGTCTTCTAGTGGCTAATAAACATCCAGCCTGGGTATTTGTGTTTCAGCAAGAGAACTCCTGCACATTGTAGCCTTATATGCCTTATCGGTTTGCCCGTCAGTTTGGTTACGACCAGCTGTATGTTAGTAACCCCATTCAAGCCTTCACTTCAGTGGGAATCTCTTTAAAGGTGCCTGGGCCTAGTATTACAGCGTAGCGGGAGGAACTGGAGCTGTCTTTACCCTTCCTCACAAGACGTCTAACTCTTATGCCAGTTTTGACTTTTATTCGTGGTACTTCATAGCGAATCAGGTGCCTGAATTTAGAATAAACACTTCGTGTATCAAGGGCATCAAATCCACGTACAAGGCCAAGGTAGAGTCCAAGGGTTGCCGGATGCGGGGGATGGCCAATACTAAGAGGCAGAGAAGGAGGCGGGGAGGGAGTCCAGGAGAGAGGCCAGCCGAACTGGGATAGCAGCTTCAGAGCCAGACTCTCAGGAAGAAGTAGCCGAGAAGCAACTCACCAGAAGAATTCCGCACATTGTATCCAAACGTCCCCGTGCCTCCACTTTCCAGGGTGACCCCAATTCGAAGAAAACTAAGAAAGGATCTGAGGCTGAATCTTCAGCCCGGATGCCTGAAATAACCCCTCCTGGTGCTGAGGAGCAGGAGGAGGAAGAAGAAGAGGAGGCAGCCCCAACACTTCGTCCCCAAGGCTTGCACAGCAGGAGTCCTGCGATCCTAGTGAAGGGAGAGCCTACAGGTAGATCTACCATGGCCGAAGGGGCAGACGACCTGAAGAAGTGGTGGAGAGGGTTGAAGTTGAGATTTCAGGAGTTTCAATTCAGCCTGGAACTTCTTCGGCTCAAGAGAGAGGGGCGGAGATGCAACAACCGGGGTCTCCTAGTGTGTTGATGCCTACCTCTCGGGTTGTGGAGCCCAGCCCTACTACCGGGATTCTTAGTGGTAAAGCCCCGATCACTAAGACTTCCTGAGTCCAAGTGTCATCTTCATCGTCTGAGGAGCACTTCTGGCGAAGAAGTTGACTTCAGCGATGAACTCGCTCTTCCTGATACCAGTAAATTTTCGCATATTTCAAAGGAAGAGATACAGGTGTATGTCCCTGCGATGGCTCTGCCATCAGGAGAGGTTGCTACCGCTGAGGGTATTTCTTCTATCCTCTTTAACTGTTTTTCCATCAAGTTGGGAAGATGTTTTAACATTTCATTTGAATTTCTTCTATAGGGGTGGCTACCGGTAGTAAAGCCACAACGTCCTCCCATATTGAGGAGATGATCTAGGAGCTGGGCCAGCAGAAGGGCCTTGAAGTTCCTGCTACCGGGATGCCTCGTGAGGGTGTAACCACTATGACGGGGAACCCTCATCCCCAAGTGGCTTGTCTAAAGACTTGTTGTCTTCAGATCCTCAACTTGGTAGGAGAACAAAGATGTGCCATATACTCTCGCTTTCATTATTATTGCTAACATTAATGTTATGGTTGCAAAGAGTACCGGGCTAGCTCAAGTGGAGGATCTCGTGGCGAGCATCAGCGCAGAGGACAGCGCAGTTCAGACTTCGGCCGGTGAACCCGGTGCTGCGGAGTTTGTTGCTACCCCTGTTGATGTGGAGGCTGCCACAATAACGGATCCGAAGGTGTTAGCCACGACCTCAGTGTCGAAAGAGCCTGTTATTGGCCTTATCCCTGCACAAGTTGAATTGGCTCCCGTCTCCATGGACATTACCCGCACCATCTTGAAAGGGGATCTGGGAGTGCACCAGCAGGGTTATCTCCAGCCATAGTCATCATGAAAGAATTGGCGCATCAAATGGTACAACAATTCTTTGCCTCCATGAAGTTCTGCATCGAATTGGTCCTTTCTGAGGGAAGTTCCTTCGGGTTTGCCTGGATGCTTCTTGAAAATTAGATTGAGAACATCCATCACACTGAAAGCTCAGAGCAAGCTAGGATGTATCTGACACTAGTTGAACAGCTAGGGATATTCCTGAGGGAACTAAGGACCTTGGAGAAGGCTAGCCCGATGGACGATACTCGATCGATGCTGAATAAGCTCCTCACCGCTCAAGAGCATGAGAGGAAAGAGATGGAGGAGCAAATGGCTGAAGAGGCCCGTCATCTTTATAACTTCCAAGCCAGCTACCAAAGATTGGTCGATGATTCTAGGGAATTTGAGGTCGTCACCAAGAATGCGGAGCAAGTCATTACTACTGCTCGGGTGGCTATTGCAAGGCGCAAGCCTTGATTCAAGTGAACGAGCAGAAGCTTACTGCTGCCAGAGAAAGGCTGAAAGAGCTGGAAGCTGCCAAGATGTTAGTTCAAGAAAATCTTACTGCCCATTCTTTCAAGTTGGAGTCTCTTCAAGCACAGCTGGCTACGAAGAGATTCTTATTAGAAGAAGAGTTGAGGGTTCAAGCTTGGGTAGAAATTGAGAAGGCACGCCATCAGGAGATGCAGCGCCTCCGGGAATGGATTTATTCTTTGGCGGAGCAGGATTAGCCCGCTTCCCTTTTGTATCTTCCCATTTTTTATAACACTCCATTTGTTAAATAAGAGAGTGTTTGTATTACTTTTATCATTTTGATTTAAATAATAAAGTTATCCAATTTTCTTTCATCTTCATTCTTTCTTTGCATTTGAGAAACAGACGAACTCTTTGTTGCGTGGGTAAACACATCTTTCATAGACGCGACCCTTGACTCTTGTGAAAACGCAATCCTAAGTCCTTTGTTAAGACGTGACTATGATAGAGAAGAAACTCAGGTAGACTGAGTTGTAAGGGAGATGCAGCCCTGACTTGTAGAGGAGACGCGACTCTGATCCGTTGAGAGAAACGCGGCTCTGAGTTGTTGAGAGAAATGTAGCTTTGTACTTGTGAGAGAAACACATCTCTACACTTCTGAGAGAAATGCAGCTCTGCACGTAGCTCTGCACTTGTAAGAGACGCGGCTCTGAACTTGTCAGAGACGCGGCTCTGAACTTGTTAGAGACGCGAGCTTGCGTTCTTCCATTTGATAGAGGGGACGCAGCTTAAGGCTTGTAGACTTCAGAACGTGGCATTCGAAGCGTCATATGCAGCTTGACGCGAAGATCTCGCTGGATCTTCCAATGCGAAGTCGGCATTAACAGCTGAGGACGCGTGTCATTGGGATTTCTCGAAGCAAAAATTCACGTGTCTCATCCAGACTGGATTTGATATTCCCGTAGCGAATAAAGGCTATTAATTTTGGCCTTTAAGAAATAGCTTTGATTTTTATATCATTAATTAAGGACCTCTTAGCGAGCTTATAAATATGCTATAGCCTCTTAACAGTCATTCATCTTGACTGTTTTCCTTCATGAGCATGTGCTCTGAGGAACTTCGTCTTGATTGTTCCTCTTCAAGGGCCTCCTTCACGGGCATATGTTCTGAAGAACAAAAAGAACTCAAAACTTCACTGCTTTCTTTCAATCTTCTTTGAAGATTATCACTGTTAAGTGATTTCAAGATTAAAAAGTATTACTTTAAGTGCTTTCACGGCCGTGCCTTGGCAAATAAAGTCCAACTTCTAGAGAATTCTTCTTCAAGTAGGAAATAGCCTTTGTCGTGATAAGGCTCGGTTTCTTAGAGTTCTGCATTACCAACCATGAACAGACTTCGTCTCTTGATCCCTTCTTAAAATCTCTTTCTTAGAGATTCATGCGACCATGCTCCGCCAACGCGCCATTCACGTTACTTGATGAAACGCGAGCTTGTTGACTTCAAAGTCTAAGTTTCAAGTTCTTCAGATGCGAAGGTGGTGAACTCCGCGTTTTGAGACTTGAAACGCGAGTTTTGTATATGAAGCTCGCGTTTGGGTCTGCTCTTTTGAGATCGCTGGACGCGAATGTGACCAACTCTGCGTCTCAGACGCGCGTGTGGTGAACTCTGCATCTTGAAGTCACTTTCGGCAGTTTTAAGACCTGCATCCGCGTCTTTGATATATGTCTCGCGTCTCACGTATCAGACGTGAGTCTAATATCAGACTGCATTTGGATCTATATTTTCTATCCTTGCGTCTGTGAGATCCGCGTCTGGGATTCATGACTTCAGCCCCGCGTTTGTGCATCTAGCTTTTTGTTTTCTATCTTTGCAGAACTTTAGCCCTTGTTTTTTTATTTGTAGTTCCTAGCCATATCGATGGTAATGGTTCCAGCGTCTTTGCCGGGTTTATGGGAGAATATTTGGATCGGCCAGCTTGTTCGATTGGCTAGCACTCGGGAAGTCAGTGCTTCTGTCTAAGGGCGAGGAAGATCCGCACGGTTGTCAATATACATTAAGGCCTTATTAGACATGATGCACCAGTAATGTCTCGGATCCTTCCTGGTCACAGTGAGTATGACCCATTTGAAGGTCACAGGAAAGAGAACGTCACCAGTAAGGTCTCGAATCCTTTCTTCACCAATCTTACTCAAAAAAGTGACAACGACGAAAAACCCATGCTCATTGGATGATTTTCTGGTGGTGGAGCTTCTCATTAAGCAAAGGATTACGGCCTTGTGAAGATCTTCGCATCAGTCGGTCGAGTGGAATCAGAATGCTCTCTTGCATTTCGACCTCGAGAAATACCATTGTTCTCAAGAGGAGAGAAAGTTGATCTGTTATTCCCGGTCACAGCCACGAGGACGAGCTTCGTGTATCTTCAATATTTCGAGGAGTGAGTGCAACCTTTCGCTGAGCAAGAGGGACTTCTTTGTACTCCTTTGTTGTAACACTCAATCTTATTGTATAAGAGAGCATTTTGTATCACTTTTATATTTTTGAATATTAATAAAAGTGACACTTTTTTCTATCTTCTTACATATGTTGACTTCCTTTCTGGTGGAGGGAGAGCCTACAGGTAGATCCACCATGGCTGAAGGGGCGGAACGACCTAAAGAAGTGGTGGAGAGGGTTAAGTTGAGTTTCCAGGAGTTTCAATTCAGCCTGGAACTTCTTCGGCTCAGGAGAGAGGGGCGGAGATGCAACAACCAGGGTCTCCCAGTATGTTGATGCCTACCTCTCGAGTTGTGGAGCCCAGCCCTACTATCGGGATTCTTAGTGGTAAAGCCCCGATCACTAAGACTTCCTCGTTCCAAGTGTCATCTTTATCGTCCGAGGAGCACTTCTGGCGAAGAAGCCTACTTCGGTGATGAACCCGCTCTTCCTGATACCAGTAAATTCTCGCATATTTTAGAGAAAGAGATGCAGGTGTATGTCCCTGCGATGGTTCTGCCGTCAGGAGAGGTTGCTACTGCTGAGAGTATTTCTTCTATCCTTTTAACTGTTTTCCCGTCAGGAGAGGTTGCTACGAGCGGTGCATTCAGCTCTGCGGCAAGAACGATTGTCTCCTCCTCTAAGTCGGTTAGTGAGGTGACATCAGTCTCTGATTCCCGGGAGGAAGCGCATATCACATTGCAAGGTGAAACTTTTGCCTTACCTTTAGACCTCCTATTGGTAACAGTAGTCCATTGTTGGCCTTCCACAAGATCGGGATGAACCCATATGATTTCTCCCTGAGGAGTAGGAACAGGTATGAGATCTTTCTCCTGTTGGTGATGTGGGTCTATATTGAGTACCCTTAGTTCCCCTTTCGGGATGGTAACTACTCCGACTGGCGTTGAAGGCTGTACCCCGAACTACAGAAATGACGTCACGTTGGCTGTCACTTTCTTCTGTTCTGGGTGGAGTTTGAGTACTTCCGCATCTATCAAAGCCTGAAGGTTATCTTTGAAGATGTGACAGCTTTTGGTAGGGTGTCCCAGCTGTTGGCCCGAAGGCCCATCACTCTAGTTTTGATGATGATCAACTCATGTAGTTATAGTACTAATGATCTTGTGTTTAATTAGTGACAGATTTATGATCAAGATCTTAGTAGGTGCATAGCTTCAACAAAGGATTTGAAGTCAAGTTTTGGAGCTAGAACGGTGTGATCCAAAGAGTTTTTGGATCGTGTTTGGACCAAGTCAAGAAGATGAGAAGGCTTCAAGTGAAGACTTCAAGAAGATGAAGACTTGAGTCTAGGTTGTTTTTAGAAGATTTTATTTAGATAAAATGTAAGGATAGAATAGTTGGTGGATTGCTCAAGTACATATACACACACACTCTTGATAGTTTTGTTTTTACAAAAGATTTTCTATTTTAGAAAAATACATGTTTGGTTTTTTGTATTCAAATTTTACATGTTTTTATCCAAAATCATGTTTAGTGCATAATGTCAAAAACATAGATATTTCACCATATTTGTGTAGTGGATCATATCCATACACTCTATGCCTTCAAATGAGTTTAAATATCTTGTTTTTGTATTTGGTGAAGTTTTGGAAAAACAAGTTTTGAAAACATTTTTTGGAAAATACTGTTTTTCATTTGAGCCAATTTTCCAACTTACAAAAATAGTCCAAATATTTTTGTAACATGCCTTGATTTTGTGCAAGCATGTTTGTTTATCAAAGTATATTGGTAAAACTATTTTTGTAGATTTTTCAGTATTTTATGAGATTTTATCTGAGCCAAAACGACCATCTTTTAAGTCTAAGTTTTCTGTTTCCAGGCTTCAGACGGTCGACCGACCGGTCGACCGAAGTTGAAGTCGGTCGACCAGGTCGGTCGACCGACGTGCACAGACGTGCACGCCTTTGTGCACTGGAGGGCCGGTCTACCGAGACGGTCGACCGCCAGAGAGCTTTTGCTCTCTGGAAAACCCCGTCGACCGAGCGGTCGACCGACAGAGAATTTGTTCTCTGTTCCAGAGGCTCGGTCGACCGGGCCGGTCGACCGCTGCCCCAACGGTCAGAAAAATGACCGTTGGCGGTCGACTGAACGGTCGACCGACAGCTCTGTCAGACCCCAACGGCTAGTTTTTTCTTAATCAAAACAGCCTCCAAATGTTGGGATTGTTGGGATTGTCAGTCTTATCGACCTCCTCGGGATGTCTAGCTTCAGAAAGCTTTAGTCTATTGCTCTTGTTGAGTAACTTGAACAACGAATCGACATGCTCGTCTTTGAAGGAGTATTGTTTGTTGGCACACGGCTGACTTGAAAAACTACCCCTCTCATCGGCTGAGGTTTAACGGGAGACTTCGTATTTGTCGCCAATGTGTCCTTCCTTTTCAATTGAAAGATACTTTCGGCATGCACCTTGTCGACTTTAGGGTCTGGGCTTGTTTTCTTCCACCTTAACCCTGACGATTATCTCTTCTGCCTGTTCGCCCTACTAGACTAACTGTTTCTAGGTACGGCTTTAAACAACTCCTATTTGGTTAGGAGTGAAGTCTGCAAATTATGACGGCATGTTTCCACCAGGGTGGCCTGAGTCAATCGCTAGGACATCGGAGTGCCTTATTTTGAAATCTCTCCACAAATGCTTTAGCTGACTCTCATTTTCGTTGCCTCATTGCCAGGAGAGTTGGCATGGTAATCTCTGAGTCATCTTCAAAGAAGCGTGTAAGGAAAAGCTTCTCCAGATCGCCTCAGTTCTTGATGGAGCCTTCTGAGAGTTTCATAAACCATCCGAAAGTAAGTCCCTTCGGGGTGCTGATGAACAAAAGTGCCAAGATGGCATCATTTGCTACTACATTCCCTGTCTGGGACTTGAAGTAGTAGATGTGTTGGTTCGGTGATCCCTTGCCGTCGAAGGCCTGTAGGGTCAACGCTTTGAACTTAGGAGGGTACGGGACAAGGTCCCACTCAGCCGGGTACGACCGGACCACTCCTGCTTGTTGGAGGCCTTTCCGATTGGTGAGGGCTTTAAGACGCTTTTCCAGTTTATTCGTCCTTTTAGAATGAGTGCTCCCATTCTCTGAATTGCCTCCCTCTTCGGACGAAGACTTGGACAACTCAGAGTTGGACTGTTCCTCCTCCCTGTATGCACAGAAGACGAGCTCTCCCCTTCCTTCCGTTTTCCCTTAGACTTCATAGAAGAAGTCTTGGCTTTCAGATTTCTCCTACCCTCGAGCAATTGTGAAAGTATCTGCTTGAGGGTATCGATAGATTCTTGTTGGGCGCGAATCATATCGAGTTGTTCCCTCTGAGCCTGGGCTTGCTGTTCAAAGCGCCTGGTCATCTCCTCAGGAGTGCTTGCCATATATGCGAAGGCTTCCTTCTCTACAGAAGAGTTCGAGGCTTGCGATTCCGCAATGGCAGAGTGCGATTCACTTACTTCAATGCCCTGGGCTAGGGCACTGTAGTGAACTGGGGGTACCACGTCAGTTCGAGTGCGGGTATGTCGGTACAGTCATTTTGGTTCAGCATCAGACTCGCCAGAGCTGACTATTGGTTGTTTTCTCTTACTTCTGCTTGGCGTAATGCTTGGACCGGCCATGTTTGCAGTGACTTCGGGGTACTCTATATCTGAGAAAGTTTTCCTTGTGCAGAAACAACGCCTTTTAGCTGATCGGGGACTGACGCAGATGATAACCGTCTGAGCACTGACTGCTTACTTGCATATGAGTTGCAGTGGCATTCAGAGAGCATTACTATGATGAGCCGTTCACAGCAGCATGATGGAGCGATTTGATGAGCACTCCTCTTCTTTGTTAGATAATCCCTTAAATCTGTTGGAGGAAAATCAAAGAGACTAGCCTCGAGTTTTCGAAGGCTTTTCAGTTTCTGAAAGCTAATCTTGCGTCACAGATCTGAAATGCAAGGTTTAGAGACGCGAAGCTCACGTTCTGCAGAAAGACGCGGCTCTCGTGTTTTGGCTTTGAAATGCGGGTATCGTGCCTCTGCTGAGAAGAGACGCGGACCTCGCGTTGTTGATTGTCGTGTTCGGCCAGCGACATTTGGTAACCGGACTTTTTGAGTCTCGCGTTCTGTCGTAGAGGCGTGGTCTCGTGTTTCTGAGAAGAGATACAGACCTCACATTGCTGAACGTCACGTTTAAAAGGTGAGGCCTCAAAAACACAAGCTTCTTGAGCTTCGCATATTGGTCTCCAAACGTAGACTTCGCACGTCCAGTGCAGCTCAGAAGGGACGCAGGCATAAGCCTTACGTTCTATATCTGTTGGACAGATAGTTATTCCAGCTTCTTGAGTCTGTTGTCGACGTGCGCGTCGCCTCTATCGACGTTCAGTATTTCGATTACGCTGTACAGGTTATTAGGAACCCCTGGTAATCTGGAGCTGAGGAAGGGGAAGGGTGTGGCCGGGTTGACCTTCAACAACGTTGGCCTCGCGAGGTCTCGTGGGAGACGTTGACGCGGGCCTTACGTGTGATGCGGCCAGCAATGATGCTCTCTATGCAAGCCATCTTCGAAGAAGTCTCTGAAGAGACCTGAGAACGAATCTTCGAGGAGACCTTGCGGTACTGCCGCGCCCTAGGGCTCTTGGAGTAAGAAGAGAGGAACTCTTCATACTTTGCCTGGTCGAATTTCATGACAAACGATTTGACCGTTCTTTCTATGAAGGTGACGTCACCTTGCGTCACGACTTACTCATCAGTAGAGAAAGTAGTCCCCACTGAAGTCGCCATCTCATATTTGCGCGGGAAAAATTGAAAATAAGTATCATAAAAATTTTTTGAATCAATGAAAGATTACAACAATATCAAACAATTACGATTACGAGAGAGAGAGAGAAAGAAGATATTCAAGCTCAAATCTTCTCTTTCTTTAATGCTAGGTTCTTGATGTAGTGGTGGAAAGTGAATCTTATTTTTCATTGACCGGGTTAACGTCAGTGTCTTCTGGGAATCTTCTCTTTGATCTATAGATAGAGCAGCACAACTCCTATCCAATGAAATCTCAAAGAGACTTGAGGCAAAAACTTGTACTCAGCAAGCTGTTAGAAAAGTTAGACTTTTTTTTTTAGTATTCCTCAGCTGAAAATTCTGATAAAAAATTCTCCCCCTCCTCAGTAGCAAACTACGCTATTTATAGGGGTTTCAGATGTAAAATTGTCACCTAAAAACCCTCCATAATGGGGTTAACTCTCCTCATTACGTGGGCAGTAATTGACCCAGTAATGAGAGCAGTTATAACCGAGACGCAGGACTTCTCATAGTTGAAACGCGGGCTTCGATTCTTGCATTTTTGCGTTATAGTGTTGTTGGAGGCTGGCTTTGAACCTTACTAGACGTGGGCTTCGAGCCTTGCTAGACGCGGGCTTCGAGCCTTGCTAGACGCAGGCTTCGAGCCCTGCGTTTTACCATCGCAGTGAAGCTGAGACGCGGGCTTTGAACTTTGCGTCTTGACTAATACAGTGAAGTGGAGACGCGGACTTCGCTTCTTGCGTCTTGGCACTGCAGTGATGCTAGGATGCGGGCTTCGAGCTTCGCATCTTGGTCATTATAGTGAAGCTGGGACGCGGGCTTCAACCCTCGCGTCTTGGTACTGTAGTGATGCTAAGGCGCGGGCTTCAAGCTCTACGACTTGGCATTACATAAGTGGCTATGATTAGCCTCACGTATGGAGTATAGACTCTGTTCTCTGATGACCTGTCCTCAGTGATTTTTAGACAGTCTACAGTATGTCTAAAGATATAAATCTAACCAACGCGCTACCTTCGGCAGTCCATTTTGTGCCGCTTGATGGATGGGTAAAAAGTATTCAAAACACTTGATTTTTGGTTTATAGATACTTGAAACTACAATGGAGTGGATCTTATATTCGAATGTTGGAGGGTTGTATTTGAGTTGGAAGGATTCAGGCTCAAATCCTTTTGGAAGGACACAAGTCACTATATATATATATATATATATATATAATATATAATATATATATATATATATATATATATATATATATATATAAAGAGAGAGAGAGAGATGAGGGGGAGAGAGAGAGAAAGAGAGAGAGAGAGAGAGAGAGAGAGAGAGAGAGAGAGAGAGAGAGAGTGTGTGTGTGTGCGCGTGTGTTTGTGTGTATGTATGTACATGTATTTGTACATATGCTACTTCCGGAAGAATTTGAGCATGAATCAATGATTGTTCATTTTACACCTGCATGATGAATAAGTAAAAAGTATTCAAAACACATGTTTTTTGTTTTTTAGTTAATTTAAATAATGTAGATCAACTTCAATGGCGTGGATCTTGTATTTAAATGTGTACCATTGAATTTGAGTGGGAAGGATTCATGCTCAAATCCTTCCCCAAGGATCCAAGTCTTTGTGTGTATGTGTGAGTGTGACCCTAAGGTTCAGAGGATGCTGGTTGATGATGTCGGAGGTGGAGGACGTGGAAGCTGATGGTGGTGACGACGTGGTGGTGGCGTACTCTCGGAGGCTGGGGACAGAGACAAAATATCAGGGGAACGAAAACAGCAATGCGGATCGCAGTGAAGATCTCTTAAAGGATTCAGAAGTAGTGGCCTAGTGTTGATGCTAGGCCCCATCGATGGTGCTGCTACTGTTGTCATCTCTTCTTCAAGAGTGGCGCACAGATGGCATCAGTGGTGGTGCTTCTTCGACAACGAGTTCAGGCTCATCATCTCCCACAAGGACGCGCCAGCTCCTCACACAACAGCCAGAAGGAGGATGACTTTGATGCACATTGCCTTAAGGATAGAGGAGGAGGAGGCTTGATGATCAATGATCTGATGAATGATCGATCTTCAGGACATCTTCGATTCGAGAGTATAGGATTGAAGAGAGAGGAAGGGGCTCTAGTAATATTTATAAGGAAGAGATCGAGTTAGAAATTTGAACTCGAACCGGATTAAGTGTTGGAGATGAACTACTCTTAAGTTGATATAGCTAGTTGATCATTGATTTATTATGTTTTTTATTATTATATGTCAAGAGTTGGAGATTAATTAGGATTAGGATTTAATCTGAGTCTAAACTCTCTACAAGAGGTGAGATGTTGGTGTTTAAGTTGAAGTTGATCGAGTAGGAGTTGTTTCTTTTAATTCCTATTTGTATTACAATCACACAATTAACACCTCTTACTTCATGCCCCCAAATCCAAATTCAATGCGCACTGTAACTCTCTCGGAGACTTTCAGAGCACAATTGTGTTGGATTAATTAATTCTTCTTCTTCTTTTTTCTTTCATTCTTTTTTTTTTTTGGAGTAAATATAGTGAGGAGTCCCATTAATAAGATTTTTATTGGAATATATTATTTGAAAATTTAAGGTTATTATTTTTAAAATTAATTTATATCTATCCATGGTTTTGTCTTTTGGACTTGTAACGATTGAATGAAGTGATACATCTTTTCATTATTAAAAGATATGACGAAAAAATACACATTAAATCCCTTCAACTTTTATTTAAGAAATGTTTCATTTGCAAAGGAATTATAACAACATCTATTCCAAATACAAGAACAATAAGTGATTATAATCTTGTATCTCCTTACATCAAATAAGTTTTTGGTTTATGATATTTTATCTCGTTGCATATACCGTTTGAGTAATCAAAATTCACTGAGTCATCTTCATGTTTATTCATGCTCGATGAGAATCATCGATCTTGGGGGTATTGTAATAATAGAATCTCTTTCGCTTGGTAACCTGCAAGAAGAGCGGACAAATTTCTAAAGAGAGTGATAATTACACATCTTATAAACCAACTCGATTCTATAATTCATCTTTAGTTCTATTTCATTTATTTATTTTGTTAAAAGTAGTTTCAGATTTATTCAAGTTTTATTTCTAATATTTCAGAAACATATTTATTGATTTCTTCATCATATTTTCCAACAATTTGGATGAGACAACTTGATATCGGGCAAAATACAAAAAATGACGACATGAATACTACAAAGAAATTAGCAATATTAATTCCAGGTTTGACAAACTCTTGACAATTCAGTAGGCAAAATATATCACACTTATATAAAATGGATGAGCCTGATCTGAAGTCTCCTTGAAGGAGTTATGTAATCATACTCGTCATCAAGATCATCAACATCTTGGCCTCGCCATCCTAAGTAGATAGGATCTGAGCCTATGGGTACTTTGATATTAGGGTCTTGGGCCAGTCTATAGTGTCTTGAGGACAATTTAGTGAACCACATGAAGAATCCTTGGAGAACACAACACACCTCATGTCATAGGGTTTGTATGTGATACTTGATAGAAATATATTCCTTCTTTTTCTATTTTTTGTTTTACATTTTCTTTTCAGTCATGTTCCTTACAACAATAGATCCACTAGTAGAAAAATGAGTATCCTTCATAGATTACTCTCCACGGTCATAATCCATAGGGAATGTTGCTGCAGGGAAAATGTCGGTGGGGAATGATTTGTCTCTAAAACTGCATATTTCATACCACATTTTCACATTTATCTAATATTAAATTCTGCTAATAATACCTCTCTTGTGTGTTTCTAGGTCCATGGTATGAAATAAAGAAGAAGACCCTAAATCACTATTTAATGGGTGAGTAAAGGCCTATAATATAGCTATTGACTTTGGAGAGCAGTTTTGTCAAAACCAGGGGCCCAAAATAAGAAACCGGAACATGCAGCCGACAGAGGGACAAACGAGCGGCGAGCACCAGGCAGCGCGCGCAGGTACAGTCACGAAAACATGGCCTGGGCTGCGTTTTCGCGGCTCTGGTGTGGAGCCACGGGCCAGGATTTGACGCGCGGCTCCGTACTGACACCCTGGTGCCCAATTTTGCCTATAAATACCCTGGGGTTTTCCAGAGCTCAAGGGAGGAGTTTTTGAAGTGTTTTTAGGTTAGTTTTTAAGGTTTTTCCCTTGTTGTAGTTTAGAGTAGTTTAGTTTAGTTCTTCTTTTTCTTCCTCCTTTGTATTTTTCATTTCTTGTAGATCTTGTAACAGGAGAGAGAGAGAGAGTGGTACATGGTGGAAAGCAAGAGTGCTTGTAATAGAAGGTGACAATCTATGAAAAGTTCTCTCTTTACCTATCTTTGTTTTCTTCTCTCTAATTCCTTTTACATGTTTAGCTAATCTTTTCTCTCATGGTAACTAACTACTAACCACTAACTAGTCTAACTTCTTACTTGATAATCCATATGAATCTAATAACCTTTACTTAGCCTTGCTCTTGCAAGAGCCATTGATGGCTCATCATGATGTATCTAACACTCTAACATCCTAACTCTCTAACAGGCTAACATTACTTTACTCCACGCTTACTCTTATTTAGTTTTGATGGTTTAAGTATAGCTTGCACTTGTTTTGTTGAGTTTGGATGTGATGAGTTAACATATGAGTCATGCTTTGAAAAGCTCTTGAACCAAGGACTAGTGATGGCCAATGATACATGTAAGGCAACTATCACTAAGAGATTAGCATGTTGGTGGAGTCATTGGTAGTTAGTAGCCATGAGTTTCTTTCTTTTTCATTTTATTTTTGAAATCTATCAAAAACCACAAATATATTCTTTTCTATGTTTCCTACTTCTTTATTTTCACCATACTTCTCTTTTTATTCTTTGTTTCCTTTTCTTTTCATTCTTTCAAATATTGAAGAATTGTTAACACACACATGAACATATCGTGTAAGCTTCTATCGCCTCCCGTCCTTATGGATTCGACTCGTTTTAGCCTCTATGCTATAACGGAAGTATCGAGGAAGTCAAAGCGCACATACTTTAACTCTAGATTTCAAAGCATACACTTTTCGTGCACGATTTTCTCCCGATCAAATTTTGGCGCCATTACCAGGGATGGGAACAGTTTGATTTCACGTTTTTTTAACTTTTCTTCTTTGTTTTTTGGTGTGCAGGTCAATTCTTTAGCATTGCATAAGACCACACTTTCTCTTGTGTGGTTGGGTAAATTCTGGTAAATTCTTATATTCTACTGCTAGTTTTTGTTTACATTACCTGTGCACCATAATAAATTAAGAACTAAAATACCAAAATTGGATGCTTTAAAACGGTTTAGATATTTTATTTAGGCACGTGTCAATTTTCATTCTAATATACTATATTTTGTTCTTGTGTTGTTGTGATCTTGTTGGAGGTGTACATATTGCATTGCATATAATTAAGACAAACACTTCAATTCTTTACTCGCATTTTTGTGTTCATTCTTATCTATATTGCACACTTGCATGAAACTTAAGAGCAAAGCCCAATACAACGAAAGGTGGGGAAGTCATTACCCTTCTTTAGCCCAAAAATCACCTCCCTACTCACACAACCTAAGCCTAAATAAAATTTGTTATACATTGGCCCCTAGGGACATCTCGGACTCATTTAAGAGATTGACCTAAGGGAAAAGTTGTTAGAAGTTGACTTGTCACGCCCCGCTTCCCAAAATACGCTGGAGCGGAGACGCGACACGAGTCAGCGATGCATATACGTAAGGAAAATACCTCACGCATACGCGCTAAGCCTTAAGTAACCCGAAACATGCTATAAATCTCAACTATAATAAATCATGATTACTGCAATACCACAGATAAGCATCCACGCATGATATCATATAAATGAAAAACTGGAATAACAACTGAATCTGATATAACGAGAATCAGGAAATAATATGAAGGCAAGAAAGATAAGAATACCGGAATCAAATAGGGAGAAGCTCTAGCACTTCGCGAAGCGTACGGTCTCAATGAACACCTGAACAATAGAAACAAAGCATCCAATATCTGGACGTACAAATCTAGGGTCGTCAGAAAGCGACCTAGTGAGTGTGTGTGCAAAGGGAAAGCTCGTGCATATAAACAATGTGCACAGAATAATAACTAGATAAACTGCAGTCATAAGATAACTAAATAACATGATAAACAGCTGAACTGAAGGATAACTGCATAAAACATGAATGAAGATAAAAGGCAACTTTCACAACTATAAACAAATAACTGATGTCAAAATATGTAACCTAGCATATGTCACTAGTTTGGTTGGTTATTATTAACTTAGCTAATGTAATACTTAGCTGTGTCTCATACTATAGCCGTTTTCCCACATATCAAACAAAGTTATCGTTATTGTAACTACCTGCCAATGTAGTGCATGTGTTTTGAAAGAGTACTGTGCATGCCCGGTACCACGGTCTAACACCCCTGGCGCTAAACCAGGACAAGCTGTAAGGCTCTAATATCTGAAGACCATAGCCCCACACGAAATGACATCTAGTATGGTGCTGTAATCCAGGCATAGCCCTGACAACTAACAACTGAATAGGTAGCCAGTACTACCTTGGTTCCCCATGGTTGGAACCCACAACTTGGTACCATAATAAGTCCTTCCAAAATACATGACATGCATCATCAGGCAATTACTCCTGTTCCCCGGGTTATGATATCTTTTATTAGCAAACAACAATATGAGTTATTATTAAGAGTAACTGATATCTCCAAGAACTAGTGATGTCAATACTAGCTGATAATCTGACAACTGACAACTGATAACTGAGTAGCTGACAACTAATATCTAACATCTGAAATAGGATACTGGAGATATAGCCACTAACACAATAGTGTCACAAATAACTAGTAACTGATACAGATATCTACCACTCCTATAAACTCTGAACACGTCATATGATCACCAACAAATAATCTCACTAATAACTAATAAAGTGATGACTGCTATCAGATAACTCTGAAATACAAGATCGCCGATATCGACTAGATCACTATCACAATAGCTCAATCTCTATTAATTGAAGTAATCAATAACTAACCATGAAACACGGTATATCCTCGAGATCAACAGGTCAACAGATATCGAAATCATAACGAAGTAAGGGAATCATCCTCAAATAACATATGGTCTGGAATATCTACTTTTGATACTCAACATCAACAAAATATCATCTAAATAAATCCCAAATACTCTTAATTATAAATCCAGCTACGTCAAACCTATCTTAATGAGTCAGGCTTCGTTATGAAGAATGTAAATTCCAGATCAACTCTAACTCAAGATCAATCCAAATTACAACCCAACTAAAACAGTCACATCTAAATACTGATCAATATTCAATGTAAATAACATAAATCCTAGTTCGACCCAAACTCCAACTAAGTCCATATACTGATCCAAGTATCAAGTAATCCAATTTCTTAGTAAAGTAAGCATCATAACAAGTCCGTCATCAATACCCAAATGAATCATCACCTAAGTTATTACCAAATGAAAGAATAACAAGTCTAAGAAGTACTCTACATGAAATAAGTCATCTGTCCTCAAATATAAACTCGGCCAACTAACCAGTAGATCGAAATGAGTCACTGTCTAAGGTACATCAAAACTAGGTCTAAGCCAACAACCACAAACTATCAACACATGAAATGACACTGATATAAGCTGATATCAACTGTGTAATTAAAGTGAACCATCACAGAAGTCTCATGAAGTAATACAAATAATCAAACTGGTAAAATATAACAGAAAGTCACATGAAATGAGAAGTGTAACATATAAGCGCATACCGATAACGGTAAATAAGAAAATACACAAGAACGAACACTCACATGAAATGACGCGGTTTCAAAACCGAATCGCCGTCTGGTCTTCACTACACGAACCGGTACTGATCTACAGATTATCCCATGGGCCGGTCTTTGAATCACCAATGTATCGGGTCCACAATGAGCACGAATCTGGATCGGGTCCAGGTCTTCTGCAACTGGTCCGGATCTCACCAAACGGATCCGAAATACTGTAACATGCAACCGAACACAAAAATAAATATAAATATACACTAAACACACTCCCGAGCAACCCGACACATATGTGTACACCCACGTACATGTACAAGTACACACATACATACACCTCTATACATACATACCCACACTTACATACATATTATATATTTATATAAATAAAACACATTCATGATAAATTAATTAAGACATATATAAATAAAACACATTAATTAAGACCCACTTATTAATTACTAAACTAACACACACATAATTAAAGTACACATTCATGCATATACATGCATATGCATATACATGCATTCATACATACATACACAACCCACTCACGCACACACCAACACACATTAATATAAACTTCCCAATTATTACAAGTCTAACCTTTATACATAAAAATGTACCAACCTCGGGCCGATTTGCGGCGCACCGATGGAGGCTCTGGCGGAGGCGTCCGGGCCGCGGAGGCTGTCGTTGGATAGAGCATCTCTCCATGAAGGGCGTGGGTGCGTTCGCACTCGCCTACGGTGATCCACGGCGATCCACAGAGAGCCGAAAAATGACAATTCAAACTTGAAATATAACACACATAATACATTAACATTACATTCATTAATATAATATACTAGTACCTTTAATAAAACCCACTTATGCATGCAAAAATAATAAAGGAAGAGAGAGGGGAGATAACCCACGACAGCATGGGGGAAGGGGGTGCATGGCTGGACTGCTGAAGAAGGTGGGGCGGCGCTGTGTAGCTGGCTCCGGGCTGCCATGCGCGGCCAGCAAGGGAAGAGCTCGGGTGATGTGCTCGGCCACACGGGGAGAGGAGCATGGGCTGTTGGATGACCATGGCACTGGTGGGTGAAGGCCAGTTGCAAGGTACTCGAGGAGGGGGTGCTGCCAATCCGAAGGGGAGTGTTGCACCAGATGTTCGCGACAAGGAGGGAGGTGGCCTAGCTTGGGGTGCTGTGTTGGGGAAGCTCGACCATGGATGGCGGCAGCCAGGGAGGGGGTTTGCCACTGCGTGACATGGGATCCGTGTGCGCGGCGCTCCGGCTGCTGTGCGCGGAGAGTTGGCTGTGGTGGGGAGTGGCTGGTGGTACACGGCCTGGTGATGGCCATGGGTAGAAGCCGGGGGTGGTGGATCTTGCCATGGGGAAGACAATAGGCCAGGCTTGGAGGGGGTCTGCTGGTTCGCTGGATGCGGCAAGGAAGGAGGCCGGCTGAGATGTTGCTTTCGTCGACGACGGATGATGGCTTGACATGGGCGGCCTACGTTGGTGCGGGAGGTGCGCTGCAGATCAAGGCAGAGGGCGTGGACTGTGCGTTGATGGTGGTGGCGGCTGGATGTGGAAGATGGAGATGGGAGATTAATTAGATTAGGATTAGGTTAAGATAATTAAGGATTATATAGGGAGTCATATTGGATATTGGGTATGGTAATGGGTATCGGGTCTGGGTGTGGATTAACGGGTAGGAGCATGAGCTATATGGTAATGAGTTTGGGGGTTATGGAATTGGAAATGGATAATGAGAATAGATATTTGAAAAATGATCATGGACTAAGAAAGAATAGAAAAGCCAATAATAATAATATTAAAAGAATAACTACCTTAATAATGCTAAATAATTGTAACAACTCTTAATTAAAAATAATAATTGATAACATGCATATTAATTAACAATAGCAATGACAATAATTGCAATAATAATATTAAACAAAATTAGCTCCAATAATATTAAGTAATAATAGTCATAATAATAACAATTACAATATTTATAATAAAATAACACTAACAATAATAAATAATAATGACAGTAACAACAACAATAGTAATGATAATTAACAACTTCACTAATAATACTAATATTAAAATAAATCAATCAAATAATAGTAACACTAATAATAATTAATAAATACTAACAATATTAATAATAATAATACTAATAGTAATAAGTAATTAAAAATACTGATAAGAAATAATGGCAATAGTATATAAGCCCAAGTGTCATTTACTATCTTAAAAATAAATTTCCATATTTAATAATAATAATAATCACAAGAAAGAAAATAATAAATTAAGTTGATTAAAAAAATAATCAGTAAAGCAGAATAATACTGTAGGAAAAATAAAAATACAGTATTACTAACCAGGGATCCGACATGACTCTTGTCAAATCGGTGTCTAAGGTTAGGGATTGAGAGGCGAAACCTCGAAGAACAGTGGTTTGGTATAATTAGGCCCGTTGCTCCAGCACGAATACCTCCACTAATCTTGCCCCTACCTGGCCGATTAAGTCGTGGTCAGATTCTGACAATATACTCCCGGTAAATAGTCTAACCAGTTAGGAGTCATCTAGGTCTAAGTCAACTCTAGCATAAGCTTGTTTTCTTTTTTCTTTTTATTTTTCTTTGTTTGTTTGTTTGTTTCTTTTTTGTAAATTATGAAATGGATTTTAACAACAATAATTCTTTCAATCATAATATGAATCCATATTTCACCCCGACCTCATTTGACTCGGATAACTCCGACCCGGCTATGTATAACATGAACCAGTTATATATGACGGATTGGGATTATCTGACTCAATATGACCTATATCTCTAATCCTATGACTATAATTTTTAAAATAATTTCAACTCTTCACAGAGTCAATGGGTATTCACCTCTCCGGAGTCAAATTTTCAACCACCTTATCTACAATTTTCATTCTCTGATTTGAATTCATATCCTCCTTTTTCTGTCCCATTAACTGAAGAAAAATCTAATTTGAAAAGGAGTATGAAAGCCATGCTTGAGTCCCAACAACAAATTCAAAATTTGCTCAATTCACAATCCTGCCCAAATCAAACTCCATATACTCCTTTTCTAGAACATCAAATTGAAGAAGAATCTGAGCTAGAAAAATGTTTGAAAGTCTTTTGTGAAAAAGTGCAACGATTTCAAAATATGTTGGACTCATCATCTCAACCAAAATTTCAAGAGTCCTACTCATCTTTTCTAGTCTCACCGAATCAAAATGAACAACCATCAATACTAGACTTGAGTATGGAACCCTTGCATGAGTCAGAGCAGCAACTGTAAAATCTGATGGACTCACATTTCACCACAATTTTCAAAATCAACTTCCATTCTCACCTTTTCCAGAAGAACCAATTGTAAAGAGTATGAAAGATATGATTCAGACTCAAAATTCTGTTACCCGGCCTAGCAGTAGGTTAGACTCGATAATAAGCGATTTGATCAATGAGAGCGAAGAAGGTCTTTCTTTCAACCTTTGACCAATCTTTATATTCCTAACTCTACCGATTGGACCCAAGAATCATGCTATTTTAGAAACTAAGATTCAATTTCAGTAAACCTATTGAAACTTGACCAAACTCCAAGGTTTGAAAATCACATTGACATTTTGGCAAGTTATCCTTTTCCCGAAATTGAACTTGAGCTTGAAAGTGATCTTGACCTCATGTTAGTGATTCCATTTCACTTTTTGATTTCATAATGACTTCAGTATGTTTACCAGATTTTTTCTCTATTCTGGAGTCAACATTGAATCCTGTACCAGTACACCGTGAAATTGAATCACCAATCTCTTATGATCATACTTCATTGATGGAGAAAGTGTGTGAACATCAATTCTTTAGTTTGGATCCTATTTTTGAACCAATTTCGACTCTCCTTTTTGAATCTTGACTTGATCTGAGTCAAATTCTCGAGTCGGTCTCAGTTTTTGTTCCTGTTCCATTTGTGTCCAACTCAGTCATCTTCCAAAATCACACTTCATCGTTGGACAAGGATGCTGAAGAAAATAACTCAGTAATTATTTTTGAAAATTGCAAATTAAATGGAGATAATTTTTTTTACATAAAACCATCACTCAATCATTCTTTTATTGGGTCATATTAAAGAGGTCATTTATGGGTTCCTTCTAGATCAACATTATCTTGATTGGGTAGCAATGCTTGGCCTAGTCAGACCACCACATGAGCCACCACCATGAGGTAATTTTCCTTCCCTCACCATTTGTTTCATGTATATACACATTCACAATGCGTTGAGGATAATGCATGAGATAAGTGTGGATGAGGGTTACTAACATAGTTAGTTTTATATTTTCTTTCTTTTTACACTTCTTTTTAGGAACTTTTTAAAATTTTCTTTTGTATAGAAAAACTTTTCTTTTCTTTTTACAGAACTTTTTGAAACAAGATAAATAGTTTCGATTTATTTTTAAGAAAATTAAGATTATCTTTAAGAATTAGGAAGACCTAAAATTATGAAATTTTAAACTGAGTCAAAATAATAGATCTTGTTTAAATTTAGGATAAGAAAGTAAGATTGGAAAGATAATTTGATCTTGAATTTTTTGCCTTAGATTTATGCACTTCACACTTACACAATTTTTGGGATTGAAACAAAGATTGAAAATGTCATAAAAAATATATTAAAAAATGATGATAATAAAAATCACTTTTTGAAGTTGGGTAATTATGCCTCAAGAAGCATGATTATTCACACCTAAAATGGTGGACAAAAATAAAATAATCTCCTTTAGTTTTGTGGCCTTGTTTACTCGAGTCCTTAAGTCCGAGGGATATTTTCTCATCTGATGCCCTAAGATCATCTGGTTTAGGAGTCACCGGATAAAGGCTCACTACCCGGGTGAATAAGAAAGCCTAAGAAAACTAAGAGGAAAAAAAGAAGAAAAAGAAAAAAGAAAAAATAAATATACACAAATCAATGGCATGAAAGATTGAGTCAATATCCCAAAAATCTTCACAATTCATGAAGTGCATATTTTCATAGAGTCTTATGAAAGATCAAAGAATCAATTCAATTTTAAATTCTTACATTTAATTTATAATAAGATTTTGCATTTCGACTTAGTTTAAGGAAGAATAATTTCTGGTTAACCTATGACCTTGGATCACTTATATTTTCAAAAATACTTCAACACTTTTCTCTATTTCAAAATGCATTTCAAAAATACTAACATTTGATTTCTTTTGCTATAGATTTTGTGGTGTAATCCGCTGAAAATCCTTAGGAAACAAAACTCCTCCTCTACGGGAAACCTAGAGGTTTAACGACTTGTTGCACATGCTCAGTGCAATCGCGTCACCTGCGAAAGTGGTCTAATAATCTTCTTAGTTAGTTTTTTTTGTTTCGTTCGGGACGAGCAAAAGATAAGTGAGGGGGTATGATTAGTCTCTAAAACTGCATATTTCATACCACATCTTCACATTTATTTAATATTAAATTCTGCTAATAATACCTCTCTTGTGTGTTTCTATGTCCATGGCATGAAATGAAGAAGAAGACCCTAAATCGCAATTTAATAGGTAATTAAAGGCCTATAATATAGCCATTGACTTTGGAGAGCAGTTTTGTCAAAATCAGGGGGCAAAACTAGAAACCGGAACATGCAGCCGATAGGGGAACAAACGAGCGGCGCGCAGCAGGCGGCGCTGCACGCGCTGCACAGGTACAGCCACGAAAAGTGGCCGGGGCCGCGTTTTCGTGGCTCTGGTGTGGAGCCGCGCGCCAGGATTTGACGCACGGCTCCGTACTGACACCTTGGTGCCCAATTTTGCCTATAAATACCCTGGGATTTTCCAGAGCTCAAGGGAGGAGTTTTTGAAGTGTTTTTAGGTTAGTTTTTAGGTTTTTTTCCTTATTGTAGTTTAGAGTAGTTTAGTTTAGATCTTCTTTTTCTTCCTCCTTTGTATTTTCCATTTCTTGTAGATCTTATAATAGGAGAGAGAGAGTGGTACACGGTGTAAAGCAAGAGTGCTTGTAATAGAAGGTGACAATCTATGAAAGGTTTTCTCTTTACCAATCTTTGTTTTCTTCTCTCTAATTTCTTTTACATGTTTAGCTAATCTTTTCTCTCATGTTAACTAACTACTAACCACTAACTAGTCTAACTTCTTACTTGATAATCCACATGAATCTAATAGCCTCTACTTGGCCTTGCTCTTACAAGAGCCATTGATGGCTCATGATGATGGATCTAATACTCTAACATCCTAACTCTCTAACAAACTAACATTACTTTACTCCATGCTTACTCTTGTTTAGTTTTGATGGTTTAAGTGTAGCTTGCACTTGTTTTGTTGAGTTTGAATATGATGAGTTAACATATGGGTCATGCTTTAAAAAGCACTTGAACCAAGGACTAGTGATGGCCAATAATACATGTGAGGCAACTATCACTAAGAGGTTAGCATGTTGGTGAAGTCATTGGTAGTTAGTTGGCATGAGTTTTCTTTCTTTTTCACTTTATTTTGAAATATCAGAAATCACAAATATATTCTTTTCTATGTTTCCCACTTCTTTGTTTCACCGTACTTCTCTTTTCATTCTTTGTTTCCTTTTCTTTTCATTCTTTCAAACATTGAAGAATTGTTAATACACACGTGAACATACCGTGTAAGCTTATATCGCCTCCCGTCCTTGTGGATTCAACTCATTTTAGCCTCTATGCTATAACGGAAGTATCGAGGAAGCCAAAACACACACACTTTAACTCTTGATTTTAAAACATACACTTTTCGTGTGCAGTTTTCCCCCGATTAGGGAATAAGACTTTTTCTATGAATTTATCCGGGAGGAGTGGTCATTTTTCTAGTAACACTGAGTGTTAGTGATTTGTTATTGATTGTTACGGTTAGAGACGTAATAGAAGAATGAGGGCAGATAAGAGATGGATACAAAAGAGGTGTTAGATGAAATTGCTCAACCGGCACTAAAGAATAGGAAATTGTCGTCTATCGAAGATCAGATGCTCGCAACCACGGAGACTAACGACAATGCTAAAAGCTTATACTGTGAGATCTAAAGTACTTCGATCCATTGCACATACTAATTGTTACTAACAATGATATTTCCTATATAACAGTCATAATTCTAAGAATATATGAACAAAACAATTCTTATTCATAAGAATTCACATATATTTGTTTGTGCTGGATTAATTCTTTATTTTTCTTTTTTCTTTTTCTAAATCATTCAAGTTCCGTTAACACTTACAATGAACATTGAAGGGGGGATTAACTGCTGTTGTTGTTGGATAGTAATGTTCATTCTATTTCGTTGGTTTCCTTATCCATTTCCCTTGTTTTTGACACAAGGCCAAAAGGAGTTTGGCGCCAGCCGTGCACGTGCTACGGCATAGTGTGACTATGACGTGAACGAAATGGTGGGAGTTACTGTAGGAACTTTATGTTTTGGGCACTGCGAATTGATGCGTATAATTTGATTTTGGTCAAACTATTAAATTTCTTGAAAAATAATTTAAAAGAAGTCTCAGAACACAAATTAGTATTAAAGCAATATAATCTAAAATAATCTCACATTGTTGATAAGGAACATTCAAGTCTGAAAACTATTAATGAATTAGGATTTAATCTGACTCTAAACTCTCTGCAAGAGATGAGATGTTGGTGTTTAAGTTGAAGTTGATCAAGTAGGAGTTGCTTCTTTGATTCCTATTTGGATTACAATCACACAATTAACACCTCTTACTTCATGCCCCCAAATCCAAATTCAATGCGCACTGCAACTCTTTCGAAGACTTTCAGAGCACTTGTGTTGAATTAATTAATTCTTCTTCTTCTTTTTTCTTTCTTTCTGGCTTTTTTTTTGAGTAAATATAGTGACAAGTCCCATTAATAAGATTTTTATTGGAATATAATATTTGAAAAATTAAGTTTATTATTTTTAAAATTTAATTTATATATCCAATGGTTTTGTCCTTTTTACTTGTAACGATTGGAATGAAGTGATATATATTTTCATTATTAAAAGTTATGACGAATAAATACATATGAAATCCCTTCAACTTCTATTTAACAAATGATTCATTTGCAAAGGAATTAGAACAACATCTATTCCAAATACAAGAACAATAAGAGATTATAATCTTGTATCTCTTTACTCAAATAAGTTTTTTCTATTATGATATTTTATCTCGTTGCATACACCGTTTGAGTAATCAAAATTCACTGAATCATCTTCCTGTTTATTCGTGCTCGATAAGAATCATTGATCTTGAGGGTATTGTAATGACAGAATCTCTTTCGCTTGGTAGCTTGCAAGATGGAGCAGATAGATTCCTAAAGAGAGTGAGAATTACACATCTTATAACCCAACTCGGTTCTATAATTCATCTTTAGTTCTATTTCATTTATTTACTTTGTTAAAAGTAGTTTCAAATTTATTCAAGTTTTATTTCTAATATTTTAGAAACATATTTATTGATTTCTTCATCATATTTTCCAACAATGTAGATGAGACAACTTGATACCGGGCAAAACCCAGTGAAGTAAAACACAAAAAATGACGACATGAATAATACAAAGAAATTAGCAATATTAATCCCTGGTTTGACAAACTCTTGACAAGTTAGTAGGCAAAATATATCACTTATATACAAAAGATGAGCTTGATCTGAAGTCTCCTTGAGGAGTTATGTAATCATACTCGTCATCAACATCATCAACATCTCAGCCTCGGCATCCTAAGTAGATAAGATCCGAGCCCATGGGTACTTTGATATTAGGGTATTGGGCCAGTCTATAGCGTCTTGAGGACAATTTAGCGAACCACACGAAGAGTCCTTGGAGAACCCAACACACCTCATGTCATAGGGGTTTGTATGTGATACTTGATAGAAATATATTCCTTCTTTTTCTTTTTTTCTTTTACATTTTCTTTTCAGTCATGTTCCTTACAACAATAGATCCACTAGTAGAAAAATGAGTATCCCTCATAGATTACTCTCCACGGTCGTAATCCGTGGGGAATGTTGCAGCAGGGAAATTGTCAGTAGGGAATAAGACTTTCTATGAATTTGTCCGGGAGGAATGGTCATTTTTCTAGTAACACTAAGCGTTGTGATTTGCTATTGATTATTATGGTTAGAAACGTAATAGACAAATGAGGGTGGAGGAGAGATGGATGCAAAAGAGGTGTTTGATGAAATTGCTCAACAGGCCCTAAAAGAATAGAAAAATGTCGTCTATCGAAGATCAGATGCTGGCAGCCACCGAGACTGACGACAATGCTAAAAGCTTATACTGTGAGATCTTAACTACTTCGATCCATTGCACGTACTAATGTTACTAACTATGATATTTCCTATATAACAGTCATAATTCTAAGACTATATGAACAAAACAATTCTTATTCATAGGAATTCACATATATTTGTTTGTGCTGGATTAATTCTTTATTTTTCTTTTTTCCCAATCATTCAAGTTCCATTAACACTTACAACAAACATTGAAGGGGGGATTAATTGTTGTTGTTGTTCTTGTTGTTGTTGGCTAGCAATGTTCATTCTATTTCGTTGGTTTCCTTATCCATTTCCTCTTGTTTTTGACACAAGGCCAAAAGGAGTTTGGCGCGTGTCGTGCACGTGCTACGGCATGGTGTGACTGTGACGTGAACGAAATTGTGGGGTTGCTGTAGGAACTTTATGCTCTGGGCACTGCGGATTGATGCGTATAATTTGATTTTGGCCAAACTATTAAATTTCTTGGAAAATAATTTAAAAGAAGTCTCAAAACACAAATTAGTATTAAAGCAATATAATCTGAAATAATCTCTTATTGTTGATATGGAACATTCAAGTCTGAAAATTATCAATGATAAAATAACAAAAAATAAAAAAATCTTCTCTTATTGATAAGAAGGGGAAAAAAGCTATCCAGAAATTAAAAAAAAAAACCTAAAAAACAAAGTGAAAAATGTGTATATCTAAAAGAGAAATAAGAACGATGCAACTGCAGCAGCAAGGCCAAAGATTGCAGACATCAAGAGTGAAGGTAGATCAGCAGTGGCAGAGTTGGCAATAGGAGATGCAGCCTGTACCTTTGAAGGTGATGAATTTGAATCCGAATTAGGAGGTGGAGAAAGTGGGTCACCTCTGGAGATGGAGGGGAAGGGGCTGGTGTAACGCCCCAAGATTCTAAATCTTGATTTAGTACTTGTTAAAGAGAATAAAGTGATTATCTGAGGCAAGAACCAAATTAAGTCGGTGTAATAAATGGATGTTTAGTCATCCTGTGGAAAATTTTGGGAATGGGAGGCATGGGTATTTGATATATGCACATATATACATATACATGTATATAAGGTATATGTAAATCTTTGTGAACATGATCATCCTTGTATTAACTTATGTATAAATGTAATTTCATACAAATTATGTATTTAAATATATGAATTTAATTTGTGAATGAGTATATTGTGTTAAAAATAAATAAATAAAATCAAATACATCAAATACCATAATAGTATATTTCTTGTGGTTAGTGGGAGAGGGTAGGTGTGCATGAGGGGGGTGATGGATGTTTAAGATTTAGTTGAACCTTGTGTATACATGTGGCATGATGAGAGAAAGAGAGAAAAGTTGTAAAATGATAATATATATATATATATATATATATATATATATATATATATATATATATATGAAATTAGTAAATAAATGATGATGTTATTTTGTAAATATTGAAAAGGTGCCATAGTTATGCCCATGCTTAGTAACGGCTAAGTAAAATTTCCGGTTTATTTTGTGTACTTGAGTAGGCTCTATTTTATTGCCGATCCAGTAATTGTCCCAACTATTAACATATATGGACGTAAGCGAAGAAACTAAGTGATGATAGGTTCTTTCCAATCCATGATGGTATATCCCCTTTTTATTTTATTACTAGCAAGATCAAGAACTATCATGTGCCATAGACTAGTTGCAGACTCATAGATTGGTAGTCCTTGATATTTACAATTAGTTTGTTCTTTGTTCGAAGGTCGAGTGTTTGGGGTTCGGTGTATGCATTTTGATTCGATCAAGTTGATTGAGTAGGAGATCGGGAAGAATCTATTCCCACCTTATTATAAGAGACGAGTACGAATGATTAGAAAATCTTAGCCTGTTATCTAGAAAACTAGCATAGTCAGAATAACTTCATAGAGATTGCCACTTTCATGTATCAAACACAGATATTACTGAAATTAACAGGCACTATTATAGCAAATTTGGAAGAGAAAGAGACAAGCTGAAATTCAATGTAAGTCAAATAGCTAATCATTCTGCTAAGATCTGGGAGTTATCCACCTGGGCCTTGAATTGCAAGAGTGAGTTGTTTTCTCATGCCTTCCTTTTTACCTGAGAGAACTTGGTTACCCTGTCATCAAAGAAACAATGTCAGAGATGACTTGGAACTCAACCTTAAGTGGACGGTATACCATGCGCCCCATACTATTTTTATTCTTTTTCTTTAATGCCAATATTGATGGAACCTTTTCAACTCGATAATTTAATTCCTTGATCTCCTTGAAAAGTATAAATTTATATTAGATGGACTTGTTGGTCCACTTTTCGACATCATGTATTAGTACAATAACCAACAACATTCCGATATTCAACCCCCTTATGACCGGATTTAGAATCATCTATCAAGAGCCTAAAATTTTGATCTTACCTGTATGGCATATAATCTCTAACAAATATCTTATGCACCAAAGATGAAAGAAGAATAGACTCAAGTGTCAACACAGTCCATTATATTATCACTCGTATGAATAAATTGCACAATTATAGGGCTAGGTTGTCAAAGGACGGGCGAGGCAGTGATGTTAACCATCACTCTTAAATCTTAAAATGATGATATGACATAACTCACAGACATGAATATATTTGAATAGTTAGTTGCTTCATTATTAGATTTTCACATATGTACATTTGTATATTATGAGAAAGATCTGAAGAAGAGAACCAAAGATACGAACCTCATTATAAACTAATAAAGCCATTAATCTGTGTTCCTATTAGGAAGTCTGCCTCATGATTCTTTTTTTTTTGTTGCTAATGGTTAATACCTGCTAGCCTCTCAATAGTTGCACATAAATTCCTTGACATCATATGCATTATCATCTATCCACCGCATTGTGTTTGGATTTGCTTTTTTTTTTAAAATAAAAATATATACCTTCTGATTGTTCTTATTGGCTCTTTTGCCACCTCGATTTTTGGGGTGATTCCTTACTTGTGTCTATGGTCAACTGCTCTATTACTGATAAAATCTTAAGTCATACAGTTTTGATGTAAGAACAACAACTTTGGTTAAGTGGTGATTGGAAACCGTGAGTAGGGGACTTGTGAACCTTAATCAAGAGGAGATTAATAACACGAATTAGTAGTTAGATTAACTACACAGATCCGACAGGTAATGGCATTCATGAAATCGATAACTGTAACCTAGCGTGCACTTGAGATATACACACACACAAATATAATTATGAATAATGTATAAGATATTCTTCTGATAATTTATCATTCGTGATAATATAACCATTGAGATGAATGAAATAATGGCGAATAAGTCATCGAAATGTATGTGAACAACTGAGACCATAAGAATCCTCGAAAACTAAATTCTTTATCCTAAACGAGTAGAGTCCGACGTGAAATTGTATGATTTATTAGTAACTTGTAATTTGGACTTAAATTAGTAAACAACCTACACTCTGATTCTAAGTAATAATTCTGGTGAAAGGAAATGAAGGATGTTGCTTAAGTGTGACTTATTGCACTATCCATAATCAATAGTCTTGCTACAATTAAGAACATAGGTTGGTAGTCCAGTGGAATCCACTAACCAAATACTGAATGTATAAAATGAGAATTTCATCTAATTACAAGACTTATTGTATGAGTTACCAATACAGGTGTTGGAGGTATAAGTAATTTATTGGGTAAATCATTGAGTGGTTGTTATTATACGAGTTTCATGACTGTCGCATATAGGTGTGGCTAAAGTAAGACAAATTAATATATATATGTATATAAATTAATGAATGTGTGAATGTGTAATCAGTCAGTTAAAATATCGCGAGTGGGTGACAACCCACATGTGTAGACTATTATTAATTATACTCAATTAGAGATATATAAAAAAAAGGGGAACTCATCCGATGCAAATGAAGCGAATGGATCACTACAGTGTTAACTTATAAACTATATATACATACCCACATATATAGTGAATCATGCGTTTTTCTTCAGAAATGAAATTGAAGAGTTGTGAATTAAACTGTGTTGATTGGTTGATACCTTGTATTGTGATGAACGGATTAGTATCTGTCTGTTTATATATTTACATACATGTCTGTTACATTCATGCATATTGGAGGAAGGGGCCGGGCAGGAGCCGGTAGGAGGGGGAAGACGGTGTGATTGTTATATTATATATACAACGGAGGAAGGGGCCGGGCGGGAGCCGGTAGGAGGGGGAAGACGGAGTGATTATTATATTATATATACAAAATGGAGGAAGGGACCGAGCAGGAGCCGGTAGGTGGGGGAAGACGGTGTGATTATTATACTTATACATATATAACGGAGGAAGGGGCCGAGCGAGAGCCGGTAGGAGGGAGAAGACGGAGAATTTTCACACTTAACGTGTGAATTTTATATGCATATGAATAATGTATTATGGGTACCTCATTAAATATGATATGTGAATATTGTGAAGTGTGATATGACTATATGATATACAAGTTTTGTGACACGTGTGCTATCTGGAGGCATAAACTATGTTTATGACTTAGTTATTATGATTGGTATATCACTGTGTGTGGAATACAAGATACGTGTGTAATATTTGTTGCATATACATAAGGTGAATTCAGTAATAAGTTATATAACTAAACAAAAAAAAAATTTGTTCTATACAACTCACAAATCCTACCACATGTAGAATGAGAACTCAAGAAAGTGTTTAGAAATCTATGATCAAAAGAATCAGACCATTCTCAAAGATCATGGAGATAATTGTTTTGATTGTTATATTAAGAGATGTCGATTTTCTGCCTCTCTTGTTCATTCAGATTTTTCCTATTGCTTGAAAAATCATGCTCATTATCGATTATGTTCACTATTCCTTGATTTCTTTCTAACTCTACTCATTGAGCTGTTGAGCTCACTCCCTCCCAGTTTCATGTTTTCAGGTTGCGACGAGATGGAGGCCCAGCTTAGGCTTTGGTCGTTTTGAGGAGAAGTTCATTACTAGTAAAATTATTACAGATATAGTAATGTGTTATTACTTTGGAAGATTTTGTTGTACATACCCATAGCTTTAGTTGATATGTGCTAGTAGCATGTATCATTCTGATTAGATATATTGATGTAATGATGAGGTAACTTGTAATGATTATGATTAAGTTGTAGTTATAGAAATTCTGAGTTATGTTGTGAATGCTGAGAGGGGTATTCATATTATAGTGAATATTAGTAGCGAAATCTATCGGCTCTATAGACTTAATAAGTAGGCGATGTCAAGCTGAAATCTTATTATGACTGTGAGGTTGAACTTTGAGTTGATTTATGTATTTGGATTGAGATGAGTCGTGTAGGCTGATATGGGTGTATTATGTATTTGGAGTAAGTGACTAAATACAAAGGAGAGGCTGTCGAAATTTTTAAGAAATTATAGACGATTATGATAATCTTTTGATTATTAAAGATGTTTAAGTTAATTGAGGTTATTATTATTCTGGGACCGTTACAGTTGGTATCAGAGCACATGACTTAGAATAAGGTTTGAATTTAGAATAGTTGTCGTAGGAAGAGGATAGATTGCTATGATTGATTTCTAAGATTTATATGTATGCATGTGTTTGTATGTATGTGAATGTGTTATTTGATATGGCTGGTTTCAGGAAGGTAGGAGTTCTTACGTGTATAATTAATCTTGAAACGCGGGATATTTGGTCACTGTCTTATATTCAAATTATGGTACCCACATGCCATAATTCGGATGTGTTCTACTGAGGGTATGGGCCTTCAGTATGAACTGTCACTGGTATGGGACACTGGAGTAAGTGAATGATTAAAATATCAAGCAAGTCAAGATTAATTTGGATCGTAAGAACATAGTATAGAATCGATTAAGAGATAATGAATCTTTGAGGTGAATAATCAAGAAAGATGTTGCATCAAAGAAAGATTTTGTGATAAGGAGGAGAAACGCGAAGATTTTATACTTACTTATTTCAGGTACTAAGTTTCGAGGACGAAACTTTTGTAAGAGGGGTAGAACTGTAACGCCCCAAGATTCTAAATCTTGATTTAGTACTTGTTAAAGAGAATAAAGTGATTATCTGAGGCAAGAACCAAATTAAGTCGGTGTAATAAATGGATGTTTAGTCATCCTGTGGAAAATTTTGGGAATGGGAGGCATGGGTATTTGATATATGCACATATATACATATACATGTATATGAGGTATATGTAAATCTTTATGAACATGATCATCCTTGTATTAACTTATGTATAAATGTAATTTCATACAAATTATGTATTTAAATATATGAATTTAATTTGTGAATGAGTATATTGTGTTAAAAAATAAATAAATAAATAAAATCAAATACATCAAATACCATAATAGTATATTTCTTGTGGTAAGTGGGAGAGGGTAGGTGTGCATGAGGGGGGGTGATGGATGGTTAAGATTTAGTTGAACCTTGTGTATACATGTGGCATGATGAGAGAAAGAGAGAAAAGTTGTAAAATGATAATATATATATATATATATATATATATATATATATATATATATATATATATATATATATATATATATATATATATGAAATTAGTAAATAAATGATGATGTTATTTTGTAAATATTGAAAAGGTGCCATAGTTATGCCCATGCTTAGTAACGGCTAAGTAAAATTTCCGGTTTATTTTGTGTACTTGAGTAGGCTCTATTTTATTGCCGATCCAGTAATTGTCCCAACTATTAACATATATGGACGTAAGCGAAGAAACTAAGTGATGATAGGTTCTTTCCAATCCATGATGGTATATCCCCTTTTTATTTTATTACTAGCAAGATCAAGAACTATCATGTGCCATAGACTAGTTGCAGACTCATAGATTGGTAGTCCTTGATATTTACAATTAGTTTGTTCTTTGTTCGAAGGTCGAGTGTTTGGGGTTCGGTGTATGCATTTTGATTCGATCAAGTTGATTGAGTAGGAGATCGGGAAGAATCTATTCCCACCTTATTATAAGAGACGAGTACGAATGATTAGAAAATCTTAGCCTGTTATCTAGAAAACTAGCATAGTCAGAATAACTTCATAGAGATTGCCACTTTCATGTATCAAACACAGATATTACTGAAATTAACAGGCACTATTATAGCAAATTTGGAAGAGAAAGAGACAAGCTGAAATTCAATGTAAGTCTAATAGCTAATCATTCTGCTAAGATCTGGGAGTTATCCACCTGGGCCTTGAATTGCAAGAGTGAGTTGTCTTCTCATGCCTTCCTTTTTACTTGAGAGAACTTGGTTACCCTGTCATCAAAGAAACAATGTCAAAGATGACTTGGAACTCAACCTTAAGTGGACGGTATACCATGCGCCCCATACTATTTTTATTCTTTTTCTTTAATGCCAATATTGATGGAACCTTTTCAACTCGATAATTTAATTCCTTGATCTCCTTGAAAAGTATAAATTTATATTAGATGGACTTGTTGGTCCACTTTTCGACATCATGTATTGGTACAATAACCAACAACATTCCGATATTCAACCCCCTTATGACCGGATTTAGAATCATCTATCAAGAGCCTAAAATTTTGATCTTACCTGTATGGCATATAATCTCTAACAAATATCTTATGCACCAAAGATGAAAGAAGAATAGACTCAAGTTTCAACACAGTCCATTATATTATCACTCGTATGAATAAATTGCACAATTATAGGGCTAGGTTGTCAAAGGACGGGCGAGGCAGTGATGTTAACCATCACTCTTAAATCTTAAAATGATGATATGACATAACTCACAGACATGAATATATTTGAATAGTTAGTTGCTTCATTATTTGATTTTCACATATGTACATTTGTATATTATGAGAAAGATCTGAAGAAGAGAACCAAAGATACGAACCTCATTATAAACTAATAAAACCATTAATCTGTGTTCCTATTAGGAAGTCTGCCTCATGATTCTTTTTTTTTTGTTGCTAATGGTTAATACCTGCTAGCCTCTCAATAGTTGCACATAAATTCCTTGACATCATATGCATTATCATCTATCCACCGCATTGTGTTTGGATTTGCTTTTTTTTTAAATAAAAATATATACCTTCTGATTGTTCTTATTGGCTCTTTTGCCACCTCGATTTTGGGGTGATTCCTTACTTGTGTCTATGGTCAACTGCTCTATTACTGATAAAATCTTAAGTCATACAGTTTTGATGTAAGAACAACAACTTTGGTTAAGTGGTGATTGAAAACCGTGAGTAGGGGACTTGTGAACCTTAATCAAGAGGAGATTAATAACACGAATTAGTAGTTAGATTAACTACACAGATCCGACAGATAATGGCATTCATGAAATCGATAACTGTAACCTAGCGTGCACTTGAGATATACACACACACAAATATAATTATGAATAATGTATAAGATATTCTTCTGATAATTTATCATTCGTGATAATATAACCATCGAGATGAATGAAATAATGGCGAATAAGTCATCGAAATGTATGTGAACAACTGAGACCATAAGAATCCTCGAAAACTAAATTCTTTATCCTAAACGAGTAGAGTCTGACGTGAAATTGTATGATTTATTAGTAACTTGTAATTTGGACTTAAATTAGTAAACAACCTACACTCTGATTCTAAGTAATAATTCTGGTGAAAGGAAATGAAGGATGTTGCTTAAGTGTGACTTATTGCACTATCCATAATCAATAGTCTTGCTACAATTAAGAACATAGGTTGGTAGTCCAGTGGAATCCACTAACCAAATACTGAATGTATAAAATGAGAATTTCATCTAATTACAAGACTTATTGTATGAGTTACCAATACAGGTGTTGGAGGTATAAGTAATTTATTGGGTAAATCATTGAGTGGTTGCTATTATACGAGTTTCATGACTGTCGCATATAGGTGTGGCTAAAGTAAGACAAATTAATATATATATATATGTGTATATAAATTAATGAATGTGTGAATGTGTAATCAGTCAGTTAAAATATCGCGAGTGGGTGACAACCCACATGTGTAGACTATTATTAATTATACTCAATTAGAGATATATAAAAAAAAAGGGGAACTCATCCGATGCAAATGAAGCGAATGGATCACTACAGTGTTAACTTATAAACTATATATACATACCCATATATATAGTGAATCATGCGTTTTTCTTCAGAAATGAAATTGAAGAATTGTGAATTAAACTGTGTTGATTGGTTGATACCTTGTATTGTGATGAACGGATTAGTATCTGTCTGTTTATATATTTACATACATGTCTGTTACATTCATGCATATTGGAGGAAGGGGCCGGGCAGGAGCCGGTAGGAGGGGGAAGACGGTGTGATTGTTATATTATATATACAACGGAGGAAGGGGCCGGGCGGGAGCCGGTAGGAGGGGGAAGACGGGTGATTATTATATTATATATACAAAATGGAGGAAGGGACCGAGCAGGAGCCGGTAGGTGGGGGAAGACGGTGTGATTATTATACTTATACATATATAACGGAGGAAGGGGCCGAGCGAGAGCCGGTAGGAGGGAGAAGACGGAAAATTTTCACACTTAACGTGTGAATTTTATATGCATATGAATAATGTATTATGGGTACCTTATTAAATATGATATGTGAATATTGTGAAGTGTGATATGACTATATGATATACAAGTTTTTGTGACACGTGTGCTATCTGGAGGCATAAACTATGTTTATGACTTAGTTATTATGATTGGTATATCACTGTGTGTGGAATACAAGATACGTGTGTAATATTTGTTGCATATACATAAGGTGAATTCAGTAATAAGTTATATAACTAAACAAAAAAAAATTTGTTCTATACAACTCACAAATCCTACCACATGTAGAATGAGAACTCAAGAAAGTGTTTAGAAATCTATGATCAAAAGAATCAGACCATTCTCGAAGATCATGGAGATAATTGTTTTGATTGTTATATTAAGAGATGTCGATTTTCTGCCTCTCTTGTTCATTCAGATTTTTCCTATTGCTTGAAAAATCATGCTCATTATCGATTATGTTCACTATTCCTTGATTTCTTTCTAACTCTACTCATTGAGCTGTTGAGCTCACTCCCTCCCAGTTTCATGTTTTCAGGTTGCGACGAGATGGAGGCCCAGCTTAGGCTTTGGTCGTTTTGAGGAGAAGTTCATTACTAGTAAAATTATTACAGATATAGTAATGTGTTATTACTTTGGAAGATTTTGTTGTACTTACCCATAGCTTTAGTTGATATGTGCTAGTAGCATGTATTATTCTGATTAGATATATTGATGTAATGATGAGGTAACTTGTAATGATTATGATTAAGTTGTAGTTATAGAAATTCTGAGTTATGTTGTGAATGCTGAGAGGGGTACTCATATTATAGTGAATATTAGTAGCGAAATCTATCGGCTCTATAGACTTAATAAGTAGGCGATGTCAAGCTGAAATCTTATTATGACTGTGAGGTTGAACTTTGAGTTGATTTATGTATTTGGATTGAGATGAGTCGTGTAGGCTGATATGGGTGTATTATGTATTTGGAGTAAGTGACTAAATACAAAGGAGAGGCTGTCGAAATTTTTAAGAAATTATAGACGATTATGATAATCTTTTGATTATTAAAGATGTTTAAGTTAATTGAGGTTATTATTATTCTGGGACCGTTACAGTTGGTATCAGAGCACATGACTTAGAATAAGGTTTGAATTTAGAATAGTTGTCGTAGGAAGAGGATAGATTGCTATGATTGATTTCTAAGATTGATATGTATGCATGTGTTTGTATGTATGTGAATGTGTTATTTGATATGGCTGGTTTCAGGAAGGTAGGAGTTCTTACGTGTATAATTAATCTTGAAACGCGGGATATTTGGTCACTGTCTTATATTCAAATTATGGTACCCACATGCCATAATTCGGATGTGTTCTACTGAGGGTATGGGCCCTCAGTATGAACTGTCACTGGTATGGGACACGGGAGTAAGTGAATGATTAAAATATCAAGCAAGTCAAGATTAATTTGGATCGTAAGAACATAGTATAGAAGTGATTAAGAGATAATGAATCTTTGAGGTGAATAATCAAGAAAGATGTTGCATCAAAGAAAGATTTTGTGATAAGGAGGAGAAACGTGAAGATTTTATACTTACTTATTTCAGGTACTAAGTTTCGAGGACGAAACTTTTGTAAGAGGGGTAGAACTGTAACGCCCCAAGATTCTAAATCTTGATTTAGTACTTGTTAAAGAGAATAAAGTGATTATCTGAGGCAAGAACCAAATTAAGTCGGTGTAATAAATGGATGTTTAGTCATCCTGTGGAAAATTTTGGGAATGGGAGGCATGGGTATTTGATATATGCACATATATACATATACATGTATATGAGGTATATGTAAATCTTTATGAACATGATCATCCTTGTATTAACTTATGTATAAATGTAATTTCATACAAATTATGTATTTAAATATATGAATTTAATTTGTGAATGAGTATATTGTGTTAAAAAAAATAAATAAATAAAATCAAATACATCAAATACCATAATAGTATATTTCTTGTGGTAAGTGGGAGAGGGTAGGTGTGCATGAGGGGGGGTGATGGATGGTTAAGATTTAGTTGAACCTTGTGTATACATGTGGCATGATGAGAGAAAGAGAGAAAAGTTGTAAAATGATAATATATATATATATATATATATATATATATATATATATATATATATATATATATATATGAAATTAGTAAATAAATGATGATGTTATTTTGTAAATATTGAAAAGGTGCCATAGTTATGCCCATGCTTAGTAACGGCTAAGTAAAATTTCCGGTTTATTTTGTGTACTTGAGTAGACTCTATTTTATTGCCGATCCAGTAATTGTCCCAACTATTAACATATATGGACGTAAGCGAAGAAACTAAGTGATGATAGGTTCTTTCCAATCCATGATGGTATATCCCCTTTTTATTTTATTACTAGCAAGATCAAGAACTATCATGTGCCATAGACTAGTTGCAGACTCATAGATTGGTAGTCCTTGATATTTATAATTAGTTTGTTCTTTGTTCGAAGGTCGAGTGTTTGGGGTTCAATGTATGCATTTTGATTCGATCAAGTTGATTGAGTAGGAGATCGGGAAGAATCTATTCCCACCTTATTATAAGAGACGAGTACGAATGATTAGAAAATCTTAGCCTGTTATCTAGAAAACTAGCATAGTCAGAATAACTTCATAGAGATTGCCACTTTCATGTATCAAACACAGATATTACTGAAATTAACAGGCACTATTATAGCAAATTTGGAAGAGAAAGAGACAAGCTGAAATTCAATGTAAGTCTAATAGCTAATCATTCTGCTAAGATCTGGGAGTTATCCACCTGGGCCTTAAATTGCAAGAGTGAGTTGTCTTCTCATGCCTTCCTTTTTACCTGAGAGAACTTGGTTACCCTGTCATCAAAGAAACAATGTCAGAGATGACTTGGAACTCAACCTTAAGTGGACGGTATACCATGCGCCCCATACTATTTTTATTCTTTTTCTTTAATGCCAATATTGATGGAACCTTTTCAACTCGATAATTTAATTCCTTGATCTCCTTGAAAAGTATAAATTTATATTAGATGGACTTGTTGGTCCACTTTTCGACATCATGTATTAGTACAATAACCAACAACATTCCGATATTCAACCCCCTTATGACCGGATTTAGAATCATCTATCAAGAGCCTAAAATTTTGATCTTACCTGTATGGCATATAATCTCTAACAAATATCTTATGCACCAAAGATGAAAGAAGAATAGACTCAAGTGTCAACACAGTCCATTATATTATCACTCGTATGAATAAATTGCACAATTATAGGGCTAGGTTGTCAAAGGACGGGCGAGGCAGTGATGTTAACCATCACTCTTAAATCTTAAAATGATGATATGACATAACTCACAGACATGAATATATTTGAATAGTTAGTTGCTTCATTATTTGATTTTCACATATGTACATTTGTATATTATGAGAAAGATCTAAAGAAGTGAACCAAAGATACGAACCTCATTATAAACTAATAAAACCATTAATCTGTGTTCCTATTAGGAAGTCTGCCTCATGATTCTTTTTTTTTTGTTGCTAATGGTTAATACCTGCTAGCCTCTCAATAGTTGCACATAAATTCCTTGACATCATATGCATTATCATCTATCCACCGCATTGTGTTTGGATTTGCTTTTTTTTTTTTAAATAAAAATATATACCTTCTGATTGTTCTTATTGGCTCTTTTGCCACCTCGATTTTTGGGGTGATTCCTTACTTGTGTCTATGGTCAACTGCTCTATTACTGATAAAATCTTAAGTCATACAGTTTTGATGTAAGAACAACAACTTTGGTTAAGTGGTGATTGGAAATCGTGAGTAGGGGACTTGTGAACCTTAATCAAGAGGAGATTAATAACACGAATTAGTAGTTAGATTAACTACACAGATCCGACAGGTAATGGCATTCATGAAATCGATAACTGTAACCTAGCGTGCACTTGAGATATACACACACACAAATATAATTATGAATAATGTATAAGATATTCTTCTGATAATTTATCATTCGTGATAATATAACCATTGAGATGAATGAAATAATGGCGAATAAGTCATCGAAATGTATGTGAACAACTGAGACCATAAGAATCCTCGAAAACTAAATTCTTTATCCTAAACGAGTAGAGTCCGACGTGAAATTGTATGATTTATTAGTAACTTGTAATTTGGACTTAAATTAGTAAACAACCTACACTCTGATTCTAAGTAATAATTCTGGTGAAAGGAAATGAAGGATGTTGCTTAAGTGTGACTTATTGCACTATCCATAATCAATAGTCTTGCTACAATTAAGAACATGGGTTGGTAGTCCAGTGGAATCCACTAACCAAATACTGAATGTATAAAATGAGAATTTCATCTAATTACAAGACTTATTGTATGAGTTACCAATACAGGTGTTGGAGGTATAAGTAATTTATTGGGTAAATCATTGAGTGGTTGTTATTATACGAGTTTCATGACTGTCGCATATAGGTGTGGCTAAAGTAAGACAAATTAATATATATATATGTATATAAATTAATGAATGTGTGAATGTGTAATCAGTCAGTTAAAATATCGCGAGTGGGTGACAACCCACATGTGTAGACTATTATTAATTATACTCAATTAGAGATATATAAAAAAAAAGGGAACTCATCCGATGCAAATGAAGCAAATGGATCACTACAGTGTTAACTTATAAACTATATATACATACCCACATATATAGTGAATCATGCGTTTTTCTTCAGAAATGAAATTGAAGAATTGTGAATTAAACTGTGTTGATTGGTTGATACCTTGTATTGTGATGAACGGATTAGTATCTGTCTGTTTATATATTTACATACATGTCTGTTACATTCATGCATATTGGAGGAAGGGGCCGGGCAGGAGCCGGTAGGAGGGGGAAGACGGTGTGATTGTTATATTATATATACAACAGAGGAAGGGTCTGGGCGGGAGCCGGTAGGAGGGGGAAGACGGAGTGATTATTATATTATATATACAAAATGGAGGAAGGGACCGAGCAGGAGCCGGTAGGTGGGGGAAGACGGTGTGATTATTATACTTATACATATATAACGGAGGAAGGGGCCGAGCGAGAGCCGGTAGGAGGGAGAAGACGGAGAATTTTCACACTTAACGTGTGAATTTTATATGCATATGAATAATGTATTATGGGTACCTCATTAAATATGATATGTGAATATTGTGAAGTGTGATATGACTATATGATATGCAAGTTTTTGTGACACATGTGCTATCTGGAGGCATAAACTATGTTTATGACTTAGTTATTATGATTGGTATATCACTGTGTGTGGAATACAAGATACGTGTGTAATATTTGTTGCATATACATAAGGTGAATTCAGTAATAAGTTATATAACTAAACAAAAAAAAAATTTGTTCTATACAACTCACAAATCCTACCACATGTAGAATGAAAGAGAAAAAAAAAACCCTACTCACCGCCGCCCATCACCAGCCGCCACGACCTAGCCGATCCTACTCGCCGCTGATCTAGCCGCGGCCACCTCCCCACCATTCCACATACATGGGGCGATAGATCGAGGAGTTTGAGAGTGATGCTCTCCCAGGGCTGAATCTTCCATGGTTGATTCCTGCCTTGTCTCCTCTTCAGCTATTGTTCCCTCCTTTTTTTCTTTCGGTGTTTCTCTCCCTGGTCTGCATTTTCTAGGTGACTCCCATCCCCTTTTTAGGGCTGGTGGGAACTGCGGGTAATTTCTCATGGTCAACCAATTGAGTTCTATGAGGCCGGCCACTAGATCCCGAGTTGGGATCTCTAAGGACGTTGATGGAAGGTTGTCGGATGGTGATGAGGCACCGTCGCCTATCCATGCTCAGCAGAAGATTGTTGTTGCTGCAGATGTGTTGCGGCAGCAGGATAATGATGATGTGCAGGTGGATGTTGCCTCTTCTTCTTCTGACTCTGAAGATACTGGGGTTGATGCGGGGAGAGGTGGGGATCGAAGGGTGTCAGTTTCCCACTTATTGCCGAAGACTGGTGACTCGGTGGCAGCCAAGGTGTTTGATGGAATGCCACAGTTAGAATCTGCTGATATTGAGAAGAATAGGGGGTTTGTTTCTGCTGTAGTGGGGACAAAAAAGGGGCTGATTCTTCTAAAAGAGCCCCGTGGGTTAACTTGTTCAAAGACAACCGCAACTTAGGCAAGGGCATCAAATTGAACATGGTGGATTCCGCGGAGGATATGCTGCATCTTAAGGATGAGGATGTCGATGATGTTGCAGAGATATGGGGATTTTGTTTAGTGGGCCTATTTTCAGGTCGATTCCCTGGCATGGATGCGGTCAGGACTATTCGAGAGGGGTGGAAGGTTGAATGTAACCATTGGATCCATCGTTCGGGATGGATAGTATTTAAATTTAAGTCGGAGGAGGATAGACTTAGTGTCTTGAACGGGGGACCATACTTTATCTATGGGAGAAGCTTGATGCTGAAGAACATGCCAAGATGCTTTAGATTTGGAGGTGAAGAGTTTGCTACAGTTCCGGTATGGGTTCAATTACCGGACCTTCCACTTGACTGTTGGAATGCACGCGCTTTGAGCAAAATTGCGTCCAGAATTGGGAAACCCATCACCACCGATAAGATGACCTTAACTAAAGAGAGGCTTTCCTTTGCTAGGGTGATGGTGGAGGTGGATGCTTCAAAGGAACTCGTTTCATCGGTGGAAATCAAGCTTCCAACTGGTGATATTTATAACCAATTAGTGGTATTCGAGATTACACCAAAATACTATAAGAAATGCAAGGTGTTTGGCCATATTGAGGGGGACTGTAGCAAAGTATTGGAAGGGACAAAGCAAGCTGCTTATGTGCCTAGGAGGATGACCCGACCAGGTGGTGTGGCTATGCACAAGAAGGGGGAGACTAGTGGGAATATGAGCGTTGTCATGGCGACATCGGGTAAGGCTACGCCTATGGGTGCTCAGTCGGTGAATCGGGATGTTGTGGTGACGCATGGGGATGGACTGATTGGGGGCAGCAAGCCTGGGAAGGGTAATCTGGACCCTATTCTGCTGCCAGGAAAATCTGTTCTGGCAGCAGAAAATTCTGATGTGCCATAACAGTCCGAGCTGCGACCGGTTGACGCTGGATTGCACAGGCTACCTGATGCGGGTTTGGGACATGCGGGGACCAGAGTTCTTAATATTATGAAGCAGAAGATGGGTCCTGATATCAGATCGGATGTAGCTGACAGTCTACTATCCGAGGATGTGGGGCATGGTTCGTTGCCAACTTTGGAGGAATCTTCGATCCAGACTCGGGAGCCGTTAAATGTAGGTGGCAGGGAGAAGGAGACTGTGGTGGTGACACAGGGTCGTCAGGCGGTTGTGAGGGAGAATAGGAAATTGACTGCGAAGGGTCTCAGCTTCGCCTCAATATCTAAAGGAAAAGCGAAGGGGAAACCCCTTCAATCTTCCAAATGAGGTTGGCATTTTGGAATATCAGGGGGTTTCACCTACCCCTGAAACAAAAAGGTATTGAGGCAATGGTAAGGAAGAGGGAGATTGGTTTACTGGCAGTACTGGAGACTAAACTCTCGGAGTCTGGACTGGAAGTGTTCATGTGTAGGAGGTTTAAAGGATGGAAGCAGGTCAACAACTTTGCGTCTCATGGTGGAGGTAGAATCTTAATCCTGTATGACCCATTGAAGATTCAGTTAGATACTCTGGAGGTCCTCCCTCAGATTATTCACTGCAGGGTGGTATGTAAGGTATCATCCGTATCTTTCCTTGGTAGTTTTGTTTATGGGTTCCATTCTATTGTGACTAGGAGGAGCCTATGGGAGAACTTAATTAGTTGGGGTAATACTCTATCGGAGCCTTGGATTCTGATGGGGGACTTCAACAATATCTTGAGACAGGAGGAGAGGGTGTGTGGTGCGGCTGTGTCACACTACCAATTTAAAGACTTTACTGAGTGTTGTGATGAATTGGGACTGTCGGACTTACAGTTCACGGGATGCCACCCGACTTGGACCAATGGTACTGTCTGGTCTAAGTTGGATAGAGTGATGGCCAACCCACTTTGGCACCAAAGAGCCTTCTTCTGCCATGTGGAATTCTTACCTTCTGGTTGTCTATCTGACCATTCCCCTGGAGTAGTTTCTTTACTTGAGCGGCCCCGAACGGTGAATAGACCTTTTCAATTCTAGAATTTCTTGGCAGGTCATGAGGACTTTCGGGAGACTGTTAGATCTGGCTGGGAGGTTGAGATTGTAGGTTCTCTTCAATTTCAGTTTTGTCGCAAGCTTAAGCTATTGAAGGACCCGTTGAAACTTCTCAATGAGAGGAACTTTGGGCATATTGCTTCTCGAGCTGATCGGGCTAGGAGGCTCCTTAAACTGGCTCAGGTTCAGATCCAATCTCAATTTGATAATGCTGAACTTCGGGAGAAGGTTGTGGAGTTACGTAAGAATGCATTGGCCTTATCTAAGGCGGAGATGGACTACTTTTACCAACTGGCTAAATGCACCTATGTCTCTAAATCTGATAGATGCACAAAGTTCTTTCACAGCATTGTGAAAAGAAACAAGGGACGGGGTTATGTGGCGGCTATTTCCAAGGAGGATGGTTCACTGACGGAGTCGACGGAGGAGGTAGCATTGGAATTTCTTCGTTACTTCGAGGGACTTCTGGGTGCTAGTTCTCAGGTTGAGCATGTCGACCCTCAGGTGCTTCAGTGTGGAGAGGTTATCTCCTCTCATCAAGCTTGTGATCTGTTGAAGGAGGTTACCTCGGAGGAGATTAAGGAGGCGCTTTTCGGTATTGGGAATGACAAGGCCCCGGGTCCGGATGGGTATAGTGCACTCTTCTTCAAGACGGCGTGGGATATTATTGGTGTTCAGTTCTGTGATGCCGTCAAGGAATTTTTCTTATCAGGATCTCTTCTGAAGCAAATGAATCACACTTTGATTGCTTTAGTGCCTAAATCTGCTCATGCTAATTCTGTGAGTGATTTTCGGCCTATTGCCTGTTGCAATGTGATCTATAAGGTGATCTCTAAAATTCTGGCTGCGAGGCTACGACCTGTGCTCGGTGGAATTATTGATATTTCGCAATCTGCTTTTGTGGAGGGCCGGAGTATGATTGAAAATATTCATTTGGTCCAAGAGTTATTGCGTAAGTATAACAGGAAGAGGGTATCCCCGAGGTGCATGATTAAAGTGGACCTCCGGAAAGCTTATGATTCGGTCTCTTAGGAATTCCTTGCTGAGGTCCTGACTGGTCTTAAGTTCCCGGACAGATTTATTGGATGGATTATGCAATGTGTAACCTCTCCATCTTATTCTATTGGCCTGAATGGAGGGATATGGGGGATGTTCAATGGGAAGAAGGGATTGCGACAGGGTGATCCTTTGTCTCCTTTTCTTTTTCTTCTATGCATTGAATATCTGTCGAGAAGTCTAAAGGTAAGTACAAACAGGTTGGGTTTCAAATTCCACCCTAGGTGTGGAAAGCTTAGGTTGTCACACCTGGCATTTGCTGATGACCTTATGCTCATGGCTAGAGGAGACATTCCTTCTGTCAGTATTATTATGGATAGCCTCAGGGATTTTGGATTGAAATCGGGCTTGTGCGCTAATTTGCTCAAGTCTAGCCTCTTTACGGCGGGTGTATATGGAGAAGAACTTATTCAAATGAGGCAGTTGACTGGTATCCCTGTTGGTGATATGCCTTTCCGTTATCTCGGTGTCCCGTTGGCGGCTCAGAGACTACAGTTGGATCATTTTGCACCTTTTGTTGATAAAATAACTATGTATATCAACTCTTGGATGGCTTCTAGCCTTTCTTTTGCGGTAGAGCTGAGCTTATCGGATCAGTGCTACAAGGAGTGGATTGCTTCTGGCTATCTATTTTTCCGGTCCCGGGTGCTATCATAGAGAGGGTAACTCGGCTGTGCAGGAATTTCTTGTGGCATAAGCGCCATCATCCGATTTCTTGGAAATCCATGTGCTTGCCAAAATCGGAAGGTGGATTGGGATTCCGAGATCTAAAAACTTGGAATGATTCCCTGCTAGCAAAATCCTTTTGGAACATTCACAAGAAAAAGGACACTTTATGGGTGCGTTGGGTGCATCATATCTACCTTAAAGGGGATGTCGATGCTTGGGACTGGAAGTGTATAAGGGACGACTCGCCATTGCTCAAGAGACTAGTTGCGATTCGTGATAAAATATGCCTTGTAGAAGGGTCCGTTGCGGCGGCAAAGAGGAGGTTATCCTCCTGGGCGGTAGGTGAGCGGATGTGTATATCGCTCGGATATGAGTTTTTTCGATATAAGGGTTCCAGACTAACTTGGCCAAGCTCAGTTTGGAATTCGTATGTCACACCAAAGCATGCTTTTACTCTTTGGCTTGCAGCGCGGAAGAGGCTACCTACAAAAGGTAGATTGACCTTTCTTCAGGTTGAGGAATCGTGTGCACTCTGTTTGGTAATAAGGAATCGGCAGATCATCTATTCTTTCAATGTTCCTTCTCTGCTATGGTTTGGAGATGCATTAGAGATTGGCTGGGGATCTCTCGGGAGATGTCGACTATCTCTAGTGCTCTTAAGTGGATAAAGAAGGAGGCGAAGGGTTCCAGTGGCAAACAAAAGCTAAAAAGGTGGCCCTTGCTTGTACTGTTTATCATATTTGGAATGCCCGCAATAGGAAAATTTTTGAAGGCCAGACTCAGGAGGTGATTTCTACCGTCTTCAAGATCAAGCTGCACATCTATAGGACTGTATTCGCTTTGGATCCAAATGCCACTGTGGAGTTCTGAGAGATCTGGGATTTATGACAGAAAAGATGGGCTGCCAGCAGAATTAGTCGACTAGTAGGTGTTTCTAGTCGACTGGATTCAAGTATAGTCGACTAACCTTTTTTGGCTTAGTCGACTCCTGTGGCAACAGAGAAGACGGATACATCCAGATCAAATTTTCAGTCGACTTAACTTTGTGGTTAGTCGACTTGGTGCAGGTATAGTCGACTAGGCTTTCTGACCTAGTCGACTTGGTGCAGGTATAGTCGACTAGTTTTTCTGAACTAGTCGACTGGTGCAAAAACAGAGAACGATGCTACATCCAGATCAACTTTCAAGTCGACTTGTAATTGGGGTTAGTCGACTACATTCTTAGTCGACTGATCTAATTGATAGTCGACTAATAGGCCTTTGATTTTGGGTTGTGGGTATACATTGTAATGGGATAGTGAGCCAGGAATTGGCAGTTAGGGGAGTTTATACTGTATAGCCGGTTTGGCTTTCATACAATTTCGATAAATAAAATTTACATTCTCCAAAAAAAAGAACTCAAGAAAGTGTTTAGAAATCTATGATCAAAAGAATCAGACCATTCTCGAAGATCATGGAGATAATTGTTTTGATTGTTATATTATGAGATGTCGATTTTCTGCCTCTCTTGTTCATTCAGATTTTTCCTATTGCTTGAAAAATCATGCTCATTATCGATTATGTTCACTATTCCTTGATTTCTTTCTAACTCTACTCATTGAGCTGTCGAGCTCACTCCCTCCCAGTTTCATGTTTTCAGGTTGCGACGAGATGGAGGCCCAGCTTAGGCTTTGGTCGTTTTGAGGAGAAGTTCTTTACTAGTAAAATTATTACAGATATAGTAATGTGTTATTACTTTGGAAGATTTTGTTGTACATACCCATAGCTTTAGTTGATATGTGCTAGTAGCATGTATTATTCTGATTAGATATATTGATGTAATGATGAGGTAACTTGTAATGATTATGATTAAGTTGTAGTTATAGAAATTCTGAGTTATGTTGTGAATGCTGAGAGGGGTACTCATATTATAGTGAATATTAGTAGCGAAATCTATCGGCTCTATAGACTTAATAAGTAGGCGATGTCAAGCTGAAATCTTATTATGACTGTGAGGTTGAACTTTGAGTTGATTTATGTATTTGGATTGAGATGAGTCGTGTAGGCTGATATGGGTGTATTATGTATTTGGAGTAAGTGACTAAATACAAAGGAGTGGCTTTCGAAATTTTTAAGAAATTATAGACGATTATGATAATCTTTTGATTATTAAAGATGTTTAAGTTAATTGAGGTTATTATTATTCTGGGACCGTTACAGTTGGTATCAGAGCACATGACTTAGAATAAGGTTTGAATTTAGAATAGTTGTCGTAGGAAGAGGATAGATTGCTATGATTTATTTCTAAGATTGATATGTATGCATGTGTTTGTATGTATGTGAATGTGTTATTTGATATGGCTGGTTTCAGGAAGGTAGGAGTTCTTACGTGTATAATTAATCTTGAAACGCGGGATATTTGGTCACTGTCTTATATTCAAATTATGGTACCCACATGCCATAATTCGGATGTGTTCTACTGAGGGTGTGGGCCCTCAGTATGAACTGTCAGTGGTATGGGACACTGGAGTAAGTGAATGATTAAAATATCAAGCAAGTCAAGATTAATTTGGATCGTAAGAACATAGTATAGAAGTGATTAAGAGATAATGAATCTTTGAGGTGAATAATCAAGAAAGATGTTGCATCAAAGAAAGATTTTGTGATAAGGAGGAGAAACGCGAAGATTTTATACTTACTTATTTCAGGTACTAAGTTTCGAGGACGAAACTTTTGTAAGAGGGGTAGAACTGTAGACTTAATAAGTAGGCGATGTCAAGCTGAAATCTTATTATGACTGTGAGGTTGAACTTTGAGTTGATTTTTGTATTTGGATTGAGATGAGTCGTGTAGGCTGATATGGGTGTATTATGTATTTGGAGTAAGTGACTAAATACAAAGGAGAGGCTGTCGAAATTTTTAAGAAATTATAGACGATTATGATAATCTTTTGATTATTAAAGATGTTTAAGTTAATTGAGGTTATTATTATTCTGGGACCGTTACAGCTGGCATCGATTTTGGAGTCACGATCGGTGACGAAAGAGGAGGCTGAGGAGGCAACTGGGGAAAAGGAGGCATTGGCGGGAGAGGAGGTAGAGGCTGGAGAGGAGGCAGAGGCAACGATGAAAGAAGAGGCAATAGCGGGAGAGGAGACAGAGGCAACAACGGAAGAGGAGGCAATGGCGGCAGAGGAAACATAGAGGGCAATGGCGGAAGAGGAGGTAGATGAGGTAACGGTGGCAGAGGAGGCAAAGAGGGCAATGGTGGAAGAGGAATCGTAGGAAGTGGAGGAGGCTACAGCAAAGGAAGCGATGACGGAAGAGGAGGTAGCGGCAATGGTCCCTTGTTATGAATGTCAAAGTCACGGTTCCACGTGTTGGTTATGTTGATATCATTGTTGACAGTGACACTCGGTGATGGCGACGATGATTAACGAGGTGGGCTTGGCAACCGCTCTGGGCGCGAAGACGGAGGTTGGGTCGGAGGAGGGGAGACTGGCGCTACAAGGGTCACCACCGGTGTTGGGGCAGGCGCTGGAGGTGTCGGGGTCGGAGCAGGCATTGGAGGAGGTAAAATGGGTGATGGAGGCATGGCTGGCGATGGAGAATATGGCTACAAAAGAAAGACAAGAACAAAGTTAGCTGCTGTTTAATGAAGAATAATGATATTTTTTTATCAAAAGAGAAAAAAATTAAGAGTTGAGTTCTTTTGCAAAATTTTACTTAAAATTTTTGGTAATCTGTAATCATAACCTTATTGTAAATTATTTTGTTGCAAAAATTATTAGATTTAAACATTTTGGATTCACATGTAAAAACATCTCCATTGGTATAGAGTTATTTCCACAATACTATAGTTAGTTTGGTACTTAAGTTGTGAATAAAAATAGAAATTGCAATAGGTCTCGCTTTTAATGCATAAAAGGTATATAATTTAATAGGCATATAATTTTTTCTATGTGCAAAGAACATGCCTGTAACTAACTAATTCTTTTGACAAAAAATAGAAGAGACATGAAGTAAATAAGAAATATTCAAACTTGTGCTCCTAATATGTATATATTGACAACTTTTTACAAATCCAGAAGAATATGTGATATATATCTAAATCATGCTTGCAATCAAATCAATTCTCATAAATTTAGAAAGAAAAAATTGTATTTAACTATAATATCTAAAGCATGTTTGCAAAAAAAATCAAATCAGTGCCCATAATTTTAGAGAGAGAAAACTGTACTTGACTGTAATTTCTAACTATAATCAAATATTAGAGAACTTGTGAACAATTAAAAAATAGTACATTAATGAAATCTAAAAATATTAAATATATAGTCAATAATTAAGACAATTTGATCCAGAAAGACATATCCTAGACAAATATAAATTCTTCATTTTTTTACCTCCTTTCCTTTTTACTTAAAATATAAAGTGAAATTGTAGAGATACAAATATACTTTCTCGCTAGATACAATCAAATACCACAATAATTATTCTAATATACGATACATCACAGAAAGAACAAGTGTATATAACAAAAATATGAAAATAAACTTATTTTGAGAAATCAGTCAACATAGAAACACAAGAAGTCCCACGAGACTATTTTATTTATTAGAAGTAGTAGTCCAAGGAGGCAAGTCTTTAAATAAATTTGTTCCAGCTTAGAACTACAAATTTAAAACTTTACCTCAAGACATAAGAACATGTTGGAACTCAACATGTAATATGTTCAAGAAAGTTATTTCTTATTGGACTCTAATAGATATGTTTATTTCCATAGAATTGCTAGATCAAGATATCTTCGATGAGGAATGAAATTTTGTACATTAATTTGTGAATTTATAAATAATTTGAAATAGTAACAAGATTATTTTTTGGAATTTATTATTTTACAACTAATTAGTATTTTACGAGTTAACTGAAATTACTGAACTGTTTTATACATATCGAAATGATTTTTTGCTTCAAGATATTATTTCTCTTATGAAAGAAAATTTGAATAAGTATGTTAAAATTTTCTTACTACATTTTATTTTGCTATTGTTATGGATCCTCGAATTAAATTTGAACGATGCAAATATTTACTTGAAATTTTTTATGAAAAAATGAACTATCCTGATTATTCCCTAGTATAGATAGATATTGAAAATTTTATAAATAATTTGTATGATTTTTATGAATCCCAATTTGAAAATAAACAATCATCCCATCATGCATCTTCATCTAAGCCTAAAAGTTCTTTATATCTGGTTTACAAAAAGATCAAGAAGCTCAAACACATTGAATGAGTTTCATAAATATTTGACTTGTGTCATGGCTCTTGAGATTGGTACAGACTTAGGATTTAAATTTTAATATTTTGACCTGGTGAAAATCACATGAATCGACATATCTGTTGGCCCAAAGGCCCATCACTCGAGTTTTGATAATGATTAACTCATATAGTTATAGTACTAATGATCTTGTGTTTATTTAGTCTCAGTTTGTGATCAAGATCTTAGTAGGTGTTTAGATTCATCAAAGGATTTCAAGTCAATTTTTAGAGCTAGCACGTATTGATTCAGGAGCTTGTGCATCAAGACCACATCAAGTACTAAAGAGAAGTCTAGCTCTTTGGATCATGTTTGGACCAAGTCAAGAAGATGAGAAGATTTTCAAGTGAAGAACTTCAAGCGAAGACTTGTGTCTAGGTTTGTTTTTATTAAGATTTTATTTTTAGATAAAATGTAAAGGATAGATTAGTTGGTGGATTGCTCAAGTACATATACACACACTTAAGATTTATTTGTGTTTTCATAAAAGAATTTTCACTTTTGAAAAATACCGCTTTGGTTTTAAGAGTTTCATATATACATGTATTTTAACCAAAACCTATTTTAGAGCTTAATGTCAAAAACATAGATATTTCATCATATATGTGTAGTGGATCATATCCATACACTCTAAGCTTCAAAAGTGTTTAAAATATCTTATTTTTGTATTTGGAGAAGTTTTGAAAAAATCAATTTGGAAAAATACGGTTTTTATTTTAAGCCAAAATTTCTAAGTCACAAAAATAGTTCAAAATGTTTGTAACATGTTTTGATTTTACTCAAACACGTTTGTATTTCAAAGTATATAATTGAACTTATTTTTGTAGATTTTTTGTGGATTTATGAGATTTTATCAAAGGTAAAAAGACAAGTTTTTAATCCCTGAAAATTCTGTTTCTGGCCTTCTGTCGGTCGACCGCCCAGTGGACCGAGACAGCCCGGTCGACCGACGTGCACAAAACGTGCACGGCTTGTTTGGCTGGTAGGCCGGTCGACCGACCCGGTCGACCGCCAGAGAGCTTTGCTCTCTGAAAATGGCCCGGTCGACCAGGCGGTCGATCGACAGAGAGTGTCTGCTTTCTGTATCCAGGCCATGGTCGACCGGCCGATCGACCACTGGCTCAATGGTCAGAATCTGACAGTTGGCCGGTCGATCGGGCGGTCGATCGACAGCAGACCAGGCTGCTGACTTGGCCTGCAACGGCTAGTTTTTAGAGCCTATAAATTGGGGCTTCCTTTGGGCTGTTTTTAACAAGATTTCAAGAGAGTTTTTGGGCTAGTTTTCTCCACAAGTTTTAGAGCAAATATTTCCAAATCAAAAAGAGAGTTTATCAAGAGTTTTCAAAAGTGATTTCTTGTGTTTTCTACCACCAAATCAATCCAAGTTTTTCTCACACACACTTGAGCTTTCCATTGCTATATCATTCCTATAGGATAGTTGTTGTGAGATTGTTTTTAGGTGATCAAAGTATTTAGATCACCAAGTGTTCTTTCTTGTATTTTGAGAAGGCGGACTTGCGGGTTCGCGTTGTTTCGGGTTCTAGTGTGAACTCGGTGTAGAGGTGCGGCCTCGGCAAGCTTGCGTGCTTGCGGTATGTTTGTTCTTGCGGGAGAGGGGACTAGTGAGTCCAACAGTTCTAGTGTGAACTCCTTGTAGGCGTTGCGGCACCGAGTGATCCGGTGGGATCAATTCTAGTAGAATCCTTCATAGTGTTGAAGGCGGGGACATAGAGCAAGTGTGCTCGAACCTCAAAACAAATCTCCCGTGTTTGTGATTGATCTCTTTATCTCTCACTTGTGTTTATATCTTGCATGCACTTATTGTTCATATCTATTACTTGCTTGATATACTTGTGCTTACATTGTTATATGTGTGGGATTGTTTGCTCACACTTGTATTCAACCAAGAGAGCCAAAGCGGCACCTCAACTCTTATTTAGAGGAATTTTGATGAGATAGTCCATAGCCCTTCAAGGGAAATTCGGCTACACTCTTAGGTTATGCCTTTTGTGTTTAGCTAAAGAATTTTTAGTTTGCATAATTTGTTTTAATTCTGCATTAAATCACCATTAGATTAGCTAGTCACCTATTCACTCCCTTTAGGTGATTTCAATATCATGTGTTTCCATTATGACGCGTGTTTTTCTAACCCCTTTTGCCTCTATAGTAGCTTCAAAGTCTGTTTTTAGTACAGCTAGATGAGTGTTGATTGATACAAGAAACCGCCCGGCATCAGAAGCTATAGAGATGAGCATCTGCGGGAAGGATTAGCAGGATGCAGAGATGAGAAGCAAAAAAAAATCAGTAGAATAAATTATTGAAAACTCTCCATAAGATGAATGAAGAAATGAAGATCTATATACTTAATTTGTATTTGTATATATCAATTTATACTTCATTTTTAATCGATATACTTCATTTGTATTTGTATCAATTTATCCAAATTATTGGATTATTAATAAAATAAATATATTTTTGTATTTCACAACTTGTAGCAATTCTGACAAAATTTATGGATTTTTTGAATTTTTATTGATTTTTTGGGGATATTTAACATTTTTTTAAAAATATACTTTAAAATTCCAATTATTGGAATTTAAAAAATTAAAATTGACTGGGTTGACCCGACCCGGGACAGGCCCCCGGGACAGGCTCGGCCTGGCCCGGGTGGGTCGGGCCACCCATTATTTGCAGGCGGGTATAGACTTGGCCCAGCCCGGTCCTTGGCCGACCGGACCAGGCCGGGCCAAACCCAACCCGTTTCGCACCCCTACCTTACAACCCAACTTGGTTCTATAATTCTCATCTTTAGTTTTATTTCATTTATTTATTTTGTTGAAAGTAGTTTCAGATTTATTCAAGTTTTATTTTTAATATTTTAGAAACTTATTTATTGGTTTCTTCATCATATTTTCTAACAATTTTGATGAGACAACTTTATACCGGGCTAAACCCAGTGAAGCAAAACACAAAAATCACAACGTGTATACTATAAAGAAATTAGCAATATTAATCCCACGTCTGACAAACTCTTGACGCAAAAGTAGGCAAAAGATATCTCTTGTGCGCAAAAGATGAGCCTGATCCGAAGTGTCCCTGGAGGAGTTATGTCATTATACTCATTGTCAACATCATCAACATCTCGGCCTCACCATCCTAAGTAGATAGGATCCGAGCCCATGGGTACTTTGATATTAGGGTCTTGGGCCAGTCTGTAGCATCTTGAGGACAATTTAGCGAACCACATGAAGAGTCCTCGGAGAACCTGACACACCTCATGTTATAGGGTTTTGCATGTGACACTTGATAGAAATATATTTCTTTCTTTTTCTATTTTTTGTTTTAGGTTTGTATGTGACAACAATGGATCCACTAGTAGAAAAATGAGTATCCCTCTCAAATTATTCTCTGTTGGTCGTAATCTGTGAGGAATGTTGCAATAGGGAAAATGTCGGTGGGAAATAACACTTTTCTATGGAATTGTCCGTGAGGAATGCTTATTTTTCTAGTAACACTGAGTGTTAGTGATTTGTCATTGATTGTTACGATTAGAGATGTAATAGAAGAATGCGGGCGAAGGAGAAGATGGATGCAGAAGATGTGTTTGATGAAATTGCTCAGCAGGTGCATAAAGAATACGAAAATGTTGTTTACCGATGATCAGATGCCGCAGAGACTAACAACAGTGCCAAAAGCTTATACTGTGAGATCTTAATTACTCTGATCCGTTGCATGTACTAATTGGTTATTAACTTTGATATTTCCTATATAATAGTCTTAATTCTAAGAATATATGAACAAAACAATTCTTATTCATAAGAATTCACATATATTAGTTTGTGCTGGATTAATTCTTTTTTTTATTTTTTATTTTTTAATCAATTAAGTTCCATTAACACTGACAACGGACATTGCAGGGGAATTAATTGTTATTGTTGGCTAGCAATGCTCATTCTATTTCGTTGGTTTCCTTATCCTTTTTTCCCTTGTATTTTACACATGGCCAAAAGGAGTTAGGCGCATGCCGTGCACGCTCTATGGTATGGCGTGACTGTGATGGGAATGAAGCAGTGGGGGTTACTATAGCAACTTTATGCTTTGGGCACTGCAGATTGATGCGTATAATTTGATTTTGGCCAAACAATAAAATTTCTTGGAAAATAATTAAAAAGAAGTCTTACAACACAATTTTTTGAAAAATAATTAAAAAGAAGTCTCAGAACATAAATTAGTATCAAAGCAATATAATCTGAAATAATCTCATATCGTCAATATGAAACATCCAAGTTTGAAAACTATTAATGATAAAAAGAAGAAACAAATAAATCTTCTCTTTATTGACAAGGAGGGGGGAAAGAAGCTAAAAAGAAATAAAAAATAAATAAAAAATGAAAAATTTTAAATCTAAAAAAGAAACAAGAACGATGTAGCTGCAGCAGCAAGACCAAGGATTGCAGACACTGAGAGTGAAGGCGGAGCAGCAGTGGCAGAGTTGGCAACATGAGATGCAACATGTGTTTCTGAAGGTGATGAATTTGAATTTGAATTGCGAGGTGGAGAAAGTGGCATCTCCTTTGGAGGAGGGGGAGAAGGCTGAGGGGGCGACTGGGGAAGAGAATGCGATGGCGGGAGCGGAGGCAGAGGCAACGATGGAAAAGGAGGCAATGGCGGAAGAGGAGGCATAGAAGGCAATGGCGGAAGAGGAGGCAATGGAGGAAGAGGAGGCATAGAAGGCAATGGCGGAAGAGGAGGCGTAAAGGGTAATGGCGGAAGAGGAGGCGTAAAGGGTAATGGCGGAAGAGGAGGCAGAGGAGGTAACGGTGGTAGAGGAGGCAAAGAGGGTAACGGTGGTAGAGGAGGCAACGACAGAGGAAGCGATGACGGAAGAGGAGGTAGCGGCAATGGTCCATTGTTATGAATGTCAAAGTGACGATTCCACGTGTTGGTTATGCTGATATCATTGTTGACAGTGACACTCGGCGATGGCTGCGGTGATTGACGAGTAGGGCTTGGCAACTGCTCTAGGCGCGAAGACGGAGGTTGAGCCGGAGGAGGGGAGACTGGCGCTACAAGGGGCACCACCGGTGTTGGGGCAGGCGTTGGAGGTGTCGGGGTCGGAGTAGGCATTGGAGGAGGTAAAATGGGCGATGGAGGCAAGGCTGGCGATGGAGAAGATGGCTACAAAACAAAGACAAGAACATAGTTAGTTGCTGTTTAATTAAGAATAATGATATTTGTTTATCAAAAGAAAAATAATGAAAAGTTGAGTTCTTTTGCAAAATTTTACTTAAAATTTTGGGTAATCTGTAATCATAGTCGTATACATAAAAGGTTTATAATTTAATAGGCATATAATTTTTTTCTATGTGCAAAGAACATAACTGTAACTAATTAGTTCTTTTGACAAAAAATAGAAGAGACATGCAGCGAGAAGAAATATTCAAACTTGTCTACAAAAAACCCCATTAAAAAATAAAAAGAATATTTATTCAATTCTTACAGCAAGAGCTTGTCTGTAAGAAAAAATAATAAAAAAAGAAATAAAAGCAGAGTCGATGCATACCGAGGGCGCAGGAGACGCCGGCGACGGTGGTGGTGGTGAGGATGGAGCGCGGAGAGAACGGGCGTAGCAGCAATGTTTGTCGCAGTGGTTGAGAAGGGGCCGGTGCCTCATGACCTTGGTGGGCCCCCCTTCTTCGACGACGACGACCATGGTGGTGACGTCGCCGCCGGAGCAGCGACTGCAGCATTGGGGCTCCTTGGAGGAAGTTGCGGCTCCTCCGACGGCGAGGAGGAGGAGGAGGGCGACGCACGTTGCCTTGAGCAAAGAGGAGGAGGCCATGATGACGAGATCGACCTTCAGAGGGTTCTTCGATTCGATGGTGTGGGATTGAATAGAGAGGGAAGAGGCTCTATTTATGGGGAATTTGGAGGGGGAAGAGAGTTAATTTGGAAATTTGAATTGGAATCGAATTAAGTGTTGGAGTTGGATTGAAGCACAATTGAGTTGACAGAGGCAAATACATCATGCTAACGGATTCATTGATTCTTCAATTTATTAATCTTATTATTGTTATTGTTATATGTTGTCAATAGTTGGAGATCGATTAGGATTTGAGATTGAAGAAGAGAGGTCAAGTACTGTTGGTTTTTAAGTTGAAGTAGGAGTTTTGTTGCTTTTCCGATTCCTATTTGGATTAGGATCACAATTAACACCTCTTCCTTCGTCTTCCCCAAATTCCGAACTCAATGCCAATTCAACCAACTCTCATGTAGACTTTCAGGTCAGGTTAGTTTTTGCTGGATTAATTCTTTCTTTTCTATTTTTTGTTCTTCGTTTATTATTTTAATAATATTGAACTTCTCTTAACAATTACAGCAACAGAACTAGTGATTTGCTATTGATTGTTACCGTTAGAATTGTGACAGAAGAATATGGTGCAGGTGAGGTGTTTGATGAAATTGCTTAACGAGGATGGGAAGGAAAGTTGTCCCTGGAAGAAGTGATTCGGATGGTCGCTGCTGCCGAGACTGATGATATTGCTGTATACTGTGAGTACCTTGCTTTAATCCTATGCATACTAACTATGATATATTTCCTATTGTAATTACAATGATAATACTCTTAATTCTAAGAACTAAATGTACAAAACTACTCTTTTTCAAATGAATTCACATATATTTGTTGTTGTGCTAGTGCTTAGCATCTGCAGCCCACATGAGCTAAATATTTTGACATGGAATTCGTGAAGCACATTCATCGTACTGGATGTGAGTGCGATATGATACCATACTTACACAACGATATGGCAAATTTTAAAAAATGAAGATATAGATAGCATGGATATAAGGAAAAAAATCTACAAACAGAGGCATTCACGCAACCCAATATACAAATACATGACTCACATACATGATATGGATGTGCAAGAACAACAAATCTAAAACTGGTTGTTGATACGATACGATATAATATTGACACACGAGAAATTTATGAGTCTAGGATAGAGTATGGCTACAAGAAAAATTGTATGGATAATTATATAGATGCACACACAACATAACACACTCATACATGACACATGGATATGGATGAGATATGATACGGCTGACAAAAGTACGGCATGGATACAAGAAAAATTTTGTAGATGCACACAACACAAAACAACACACTCATACATGATGCATTGATATGGATGAGATATCATGAGAAAGATATCACCATTAGAGAGATGTTTTTATCCTTTATGTGAATTGTTTGCTTTTGTCTATGCTATCTCTCCTCCTATTTATGTTTTTGATAAATTGCTTCTAGTTTTGTTCACTTTTTATGGTTCTTATTCACTGATCCACATTTTTGAGAAGCGTGAGATAAGGATATGTTTGATACTAAGATATGACGAGATCACCCAGCAACCAAAATTAACTCTGCCAATAAACTTATGAAAATGCTTAACAATTATCTGAAGCCATGCCATAGAGAACCAATAAGATGACGCGTTGGTGTAAACCAACCACACTACCATCACAATCCCATGGTGCCTGTGCAACATGGTTGAGCTTTTCGCAGGGTTGTGTGGGGACGAGATTTGTGTATTTACAATGGTATTGTCGGTTTTTGCTTCCCCCATTCTCGTTGATAAGCGCTTGAGAATGGGAATAGCTGAAAGATTTTCTTTGGATCTCTCAATTGAGAAGGTTTCTCGTAACTTGGCTCATGGACACCACTCCGTCGGGAGCGGAGCTGCTTAGAGACACCACCAAATTCTCCCAACTTTCCAGTAGCGAGCTAAGTAATAGAAGTGTTTGAAGCTCATCCTTTTATACCATCTTCATGATAGCAAGCTGATTCACGATACTTTGAATCTGATTGAGATGCTCAACGATGGATTCACCTTCCTTGAACTTGAGTTTGACAAGATTGAATCAAGAATGCCTTGTTGCTCGTGATCTTCCTTTCATGGAGATCTTCAAGCTTCTTCCAAAGGATTTTTGATGATGTCTCATTTGATACATGATGGAATACGGTGTCATCCAACCACAGCTGAATGGTGTCGATGGCCTTGCGGTCAAGCTTCTTCCAATCTTCGGCTGACATGAACTCTAGATTCGCAGCATCACCTCTATAGGTGCGTAGAGATCTTTGTAGAAGGTCCTCCATTTTTGCCTACCAAATCGTCCAATTTTAACCATTCGAGCTGATCATTTGAACTCTGCCGGTGGGATTCTCCATCCTACTACAAGAGCTTGATGAACCTGGCTCTGATACCACTTGTTGCGAAAAATCTATTAAAATTGTGATATATAATTTTCTTCTTTGTATTGAGATGAAATGAGTAATGTTAGCTAGTGATAAAATAGTAGATGAGGCACACAAATTTTACATGGAAAACCCACTAAGGGGAAAACCATGAGACCTAATCTAGTTCAAATCTTCCAGTACCTCCAAATAATGAGATTACAATCACTAGAGTACCAAGTATCAACAATCAACAAGATACTTCACTATGAAGAGCGGATAGCATGAAATGAACTCACCAGAACAAGGTGAAAATTGAGAACAGTAGAGGACCCATATCAATGATCTGACCGTTGGATGTGAGACCTAATACCTGAGGAACAATACTCTTAAATTTTTACTTGATCAAATAAGGTCTAAACTTCTTGTTTCAGACTGCTCACACTCGTTTCTCTCTATATCTTTCTATTTTTATTTTTGTGATGCTCCCATCTCCTCTCTTTTTATATAGAGGCTCTTCAATTTCTCTTCCAATTGATAGGGGATCAAAAAGAGTGCATGGAATTTAAAAGGCTGCCAATTACTCTCACAATTGATGGGGAAACCAAAGGGGTGCATGGAAGTGTGTGATACACGAAGAGTCATGCATGAATGCATACGGTAGACGAAGTCTTCTCATCATGTGTCTGGACATTTCCATCACCTAAGATGGTAGAGGCAAACACGAAGTGACGACGATGGTCCGTTGTTATGGATGTCAAAGTCAGAATTCCATGTGTTGCTTACACTGCTATCATTGTCGATAGTGACACCCTGTGATGGCGGAGGTGATTGAGGAGGTGGGATCGACAACTCCTCTGGGGGCGGAGACGGAGCTTGTGTAGGAGGGAAGACTGGTGCTGCTGGGGCACTTTCGGTGTCGGCGCAGGCTCCGAAGGTGTGATTGGGGAGGGAGCAAGTGCTGGGGTCGGAGACTAATGAGTAAGAGGCGACGATGGCTGCAAAAGATAGTCTAAGAGAATTGTTAGCTTCAATTTATAGATAATGATAATATTTATCAAAAGTGAAATAATAAAAAAGTTGAGTTTCTTTTGCAGAATTTTACTTTATATTTTGGCTAATCATAACTTTATTCTAAATAAATTTGTTGCAAAATTTATGAAATTTCTTATTCTAAGTTAAATTCTTGCAAAATTTTGAAATTTCAAGTAAAAACAATTACCTTGGTTGTAAACAAGATTATAGTTAGTGTATCGGTAATTAAAATATGGATAAAAATAAAAATTACAATAGTTACTACACGCTTTTAATACATAAAAATATGAAATTTTTATTTCAGATGCATACAATTTTTCTACTGTTTGCGAAGAAGATGCTTGTAACCTAGTTAATTCTTTTGATAAAAATAGAAGATATGAAGTGAAAAAGAATACCCAACCTCATGCTTCTAATATTGTAGATATAGATATAAACTTTTACAAATCATGAAGGATATATTAATATGTCTAAATCATGTCAAATTAGTGCCCATAATTTTAGAGAGAAAAAATTATAAGTAAATCTAATTTCTAACTACAATCAACTATTAGAGAACTTGTCAACAAGTAAAAAGTAGTACATTAATAAAATCCAAAAATATTAAATATATAGACAATAATTGAGACAGTGATTCTCTGACTCACTGTTGTGGGTAATTCCCGGAGGAGTTATGCACACACCAAATTGTATTGATTAACGGACGAATTGTTGAGATTAAACTAGAGCAAAGGCACAGATTTAAGTGGAAACTCGAAAGGGAAAAATCACGGTGCAAGAGAGGGAGAGGATTTGATTGTACACGTGCATTGCATATTTAGTATCGCATATGTCACATTTTCACATTTATTTTATAATAAAACTCTGCTATTTAATTCATTTTAATGTTTAATGGTATGTGGGGTAATTTTTGGAGAAAGAAGAGAATGGACAAGTTTATCTAATTAAATCTGGAGTTTTAAAAGCTCAAGCAAATCATTTAAAGATCTACTCAAATTCAGAGGTTTAGAAGCTATTCTATCCAAAAACTGGTGCAAATCAGAGAAGATAGCACCGAATAAAATCAGTTAAAACTGGATTTTTGAAGATCCATTTGGCCAACTTGAAGATCAACTAAGATAATCCCAATCAAGAAGTTTATAGGCAAATTTTATCAGAAAATATGGGATAACAGAGAGAGGATATTATCAAATCTATTCTAACTAAATTGGATTTTAGTTGGATTTATTATCCTTACTTGAGAAATCAATGAAGATAATCTCAGATCCAGAAGTCCAGCGATGAATTTATAAGTATACAAAGGGATAGCAAGGATAAGGATATTGGTTTTTAGGCTAGCGATTTGAGCTCATCTCTTCACCACCCTTTGGCACTCCTTTTATCCTATAAATACTGCAATTCATGAAGGCAAAAGAGAACAATGAAGCAGATAGTAGAATAGATTTTTATATAGGTTTAACTTAGGTTCTTCTTTATCTTTTAATGTAATTTTTATTTTTTTTTTATGTAACTGAGAGGAGAGGAGTTTCATAGAGAAATGAGAGCAAAGTTTGTACTGAGGGTGACACTGGTGTAAATAAGTCTTTTCTTTCATTATTATTTGAATCAAATTGAAATTTCTTTTCTTCTTTACTGTTGTTTTTGTTTTTTCTCTCTCCTGTGTTTGTGAATTCAAATGACTCCGATAGCCTCGAAGTTGCCTTGCCCTTGCAAGCGTCGTTGATGGCTTATGGTGATGGATAGTCATTCCTATGATAGTGTAGCTTGACCCTTCATTTCGTAGAGTAAATTGGGAATGGAAAAGATTCTATTTGTCATACTTCGTTCGCCTTTAAATAAAGGTACATCGTCGATACGGGTCAAAGGTAAGCAGGCGTCAAAGAGGTAAATAAATATTTTTTTAGTTTTCTTTTTTTCTTTTAATCCTTAGTTTAAATCACTACTATCTTCCAACTCTTTTATTCACTTTTTTTAATTTCTTTATATAAATCCATTTTCTATTTTCTCCACCTTCTCAATCTACTACTTTCTTCGCAAACTAAAATAACCTATTTTCTTTTTCTTTTAAAGAATAAGAAAACTTTAAGAACTAAAGAGAATTTACTTAAAAGCCTTCATCACTAATCCCTCCTTGTGGATCACGACCTGTATAGCCACTTGCTATAGCGGTAGTACCGAGTACTTGTACTACCTATTATAAAGTTCTGAAATTCGGTAATTTTCTGTGTGCAGATTCCAACTCAATCAAATTTTGACGCCGTTGCCGTGGAGGGACGGTGACTCTTTTTTGTTTTCTTTATTGATTAACTTTCTTCTCTGTTCTTGGTGTACAGGTTTAACAATGAGGAAATTTTTGCTGCAGTAGGCATATAAGTAGCTTTGGACTCTGCTCAAGAAAGCAGAGCCCAGAAGCCCTCAGAATTGCTACATTACCGTGGCAATCGAGTGAATTATTAACCTGTATTTTTTGCATGTTGAATGAATTGCAAAGTTTAAATATCTGTAGTTATTTATTTTCTTATTGACTCACTATACATACATTTCTAATTCAACAGTAAAAGGTTGATTATAAATGCTAAAAACAGTTTAGACTTTGCATTTAAGCATGTGTCTATTTCATTACATTTTCTATTTACTGTTGAAGAGTGCTGGAGCCAGGGTATATGTGCATAGCATTTAGTATAAGATTTATTCTTGTATGAAATATTGCTTGAGTGTTACTTAATTTATATACTTGTACACTACACTAAACTGAATTAAGGGCTTGTTCTATAAACAAGATAAGGTGGGAAAGTCATTACCCTTTTTTAGCTCACAAATAATCTATCACTCACTAATCCAAACCTAACTAAAACTGAGTAGACGTTGGCGTTAGGGACATCTCGGACTCAATAGGAGACTGACCTAAGGGGAAAGTTGATTAGAATTTGACTCTTACCAAATCGGTGTCAAATGTTGGGATTGATGAGACGAAACCTCAAAGAACAATGATTTGACATAATTAGGCCTGTTTCTTAGGCACGGATACCTCACACTGATCTTGTCCCAACCTGGCCGATTAATTTGTGATCTGATTCTGTAATATACTCCTCGTGGACAGTCTAACCAGTTTGGAGTCGTCTAGGTCTGAGGTCTACCCTAACTTAAGATAGATTTTTTTCATTTTTATTTGTTTGTTTGTTTGCTTGTTTTTGTTTTTTTTATTTTTGACATCTTGGTGATATGGATTATAATTACAATTATTCATATGCAAATAGTGATCCATATTTCACCCCGACCTTTTTTGACTCGGATATTACCAACTCGGTATATCATAACTTTAACCAACCAAGTATGTTAGATTGGTCTTATCCAAATCAATATATACCTAGTCCCAATACTATGAACGAGACTGGAACAATCATCACCACTCTTCACAACGTCAGTGTGGATACAACTCCTCTGAGTCATATGGTCAAAAACCTTACCAACATCCAACTTCATATGCCTCTTTTCTCGAACAACCAATTGACTAGGAAAAGAGGATGGAAGCCTTAGAAAAGCTCGAGCGACGAATTCAAAATCTAGAAGACTCGAAATCTCATAAAAAATTTCAAATCCAAGATCCTTACTCCATTTTTCAAGTCCCACAATAAGAAAAATATACCGACTTAGAAAAGAGTATAGAATCCATGATTCAATTCTAAAGTGATCCACTCGATATTATAGAAGCAAGACTTAGTCGATTGGAAAACATGCGTAGGAATAAGAAAACTTTCCCTATCCAATATTTAACTATTCCCGACACTTCTAGCCATATTGATGAAAACCAAGATCATGGCATCTTGAAGACTTTGACCAAGATTCAATTGCAACACAAAACCTTGAATTTAATCAATATCAACCCATTGACAAATTGGCAAGTTTTCATTTTAATGAGATTGACCTTGATTATGAATATGAATCCGATCCCCAACCTTGTGATTCAATTCCCATTTTTGAATCTATGTTGACTCTGATATCTTTAACTGATTTGGACTCATTTCCCAAGCCGAATTGATTCCCGTATCCATAGATCTTGAAACTGAACCACCAATTTTGAATAGTCATATTCCATTGATAGGAAAAGAATGTGAATTTTATTTTTTTGATTTGGACTCAACTATTGAACAATTACCAACTCTCGAACTTACACTTAATTTTCTCGAGTTAGTAATGGTTCTCGAACCTATCACTTTTAAACTCAAGTCAGCCATTCCACCAAGTCACATTCTTTTGTTGGACATAAGGTATAGACCATGATGACTCCGTGACGATTTTTCAAGATGGGTTATATGAAGGGATAATTTTCATGATAGAATCTTGTATGATCCTTTTTATATTGAGGACTGTAAATATGTAAATAAAAAAGAGATCAATAAATGTGAGTTTCGTGAACCATCACATTATCTTGATTGGGTAGCAATGCTTGGCCCAATCCGATCACTACCGGAACCACCACCTTAAGATAATATTTTCCTTCCCTTTCTTCTTTTTCATTCATTTATGCAGTCATTCATACATTGAGGACAATGCATGAGATAGGTGTTGTGTAGGTTTTAACATAACATAGGTTTCTTTTTATTTATAAAAAATAACATTTACTTTGCTTTTAAAAACTTTTTGAACAGAGAAACAATATTTTGATCTATTTCTTGTAAGAAATTAAGTTAATTTTAAGCAATAGGAGAACTATAATTAGGATTTTTTATACTTGGTCAAAATAAAATTATTTGTTTGATTTCTATGGTTAGGAAAAAAGTTAAAAAAGTAATTTAGTCTTAATTTTTACCTTGATAAAATATGCATCCTTTATACACTTACACACTTAGGGTTCAAAAATAAAGATTCTTATGCCTTATAAAAAAGGAAAAGAAAAATAGTAAATATATATATATATATATATATATATATATATATAATCCTCTGATTAAGCTGGGTATTTGTGCCTCATAAAGCATAAATATTTACGCCTAAAAGTAGTTCATATAATAAATAAAATTCTTAATTTTGTGGCCTTGTTTGCTCGAATCCTTAAGCCCTTGAGGTGTTTTCTCACCCGGTGCCCTAAGACCGTCCAGTTTGGGTGTCACCGATTAAAGGCTCGATACATGGGCAAACTAGAAAGCCTAATAGAACTAAGGAATAATACCATCAAAAATATAAAAAATAATGGCATAAGAGTTAGAGTTAAGGAACCCCTAGTCAAAAATTTACAGTCACGAAGGTGCATATGACTTAGGATAAAATAATAAACTAGATGAGAAATACAGTTTGACTTCTTACCTTGATTGATAACAAGTTTTTGAATAGAGAGTAAGTTCAAGAATGAAAAATTCGGTTTTCCTATAACTTATAGATTACTTGAACTTTTACAATAATACTTCAAATATTTTCTCTCTTTTTCAAAATGCTTTTCAAAAATATTAACACTTTGTTTCTCTTTCTTTATGGATTTTGTGAGTGTAGTCTACTGAAAACCCTCACGAGACAAAACTCGTTCTCTAGGGGTAACCTAGAGATTTAATGGCTTGTTGCACATGCTAAGTGCAACCGTGATTCCTACGAAAGTGTGTTAGATTAATTTTTTTTGCTCGAGGACGAGCAAAAGATAGGTGTGGGAGTGATTGTACACGTGCATTGCATATTTAGTGTCGCATGTCACATTTTAACATCTATTTTATAATAAAACTCTTCTATTTAGTTCATTTTAATATTTAATGGTATGCATGGTAATTTATGGAGAAAGAAGAGAAATGGACAAGTTTATACAATTAAATCTAGAGTTTTAAAAGCTCAAGCAAATCAATAAAGATCTACTCAAATTCAAAAGTTTAGAAGCAATTCTATCCAAAAACTAGAGCAAATCAGAGAAGATAACACCAGATAAAATCAGTTAAAATTGAATTTTTAAAGATCCATTTGGTTAACTTGAGGAACAACTAAGATAATCCCAAATCAAGAAGTTTATAGGTAAATCTTATTAGAAAATATGGGATAACAGAGAGAGGATATTATCAAATATATTCCAACTGAATCGGATTTTAGTTGAATTTATTATCCTTGCATGAGAAATCAATGAAGATAATTTTAGATCCAGAAGTCCAGAGATGAATTTATCAATATATAAAGGGATAGCAAGGATAAGGATATTGGTTGTTAGGCCAGCGATTTGAGCTCATCTCTTCATCATCCTTTGACACTCCTTTTGTCCTATAAATACTGCAATTCTTAAAGGCAAAAGAGGACGATGAAGCGGAGAGTAGAATAGATTTTTTTGTATAGGTTTAACCTAGGTTCTTCTTTCTCTTTTAATGTAATTTTTATTTTTCTTTATGTAACTGAGAGGAGAGAAGAGTTTCATGGAGGAATGAGAGCAAAGCTTGTACTGAGGGTGACATCGGTGTAAGTAAGTCTTTTCTTTCATTGTTATTTGAATCAAATCAAAGTTTCTTTCTTCTTTACTCTTATTTTTGTTTGCTTCCCTCTCCTGTGTTTGCGAATCCAAATGATTTTGATAGCCTCGAACTTGTCTTGCCCTTGCAAGCGCCGTTGATAGCTTATGGTGATGGATAGCCATTCCTATGATAGTGTAGCTTGACCCTTCATTTCGTAATGTAAATCGGGAATGGGGAAGATCCTATTTGTCATATTTCGCTCACCTTCAAACAAAGGTATATCGTCGATATGGGTCAAAGGTAAGCAGGTGTCGAAGAGGTAAGTAAATATTTTTTAGTTTTCTTTTTCTTTCGTTTAATCCTCAGTTTAGATCACTATCATTTCTCAACTCTTTTATTCACTTTTTTTTAATTTCTTTATATAAATTCATTTTCTATTTTCTTCACCTTCTCAATCTACCACTTTCTTCACAAATTAACATAATCTATTTTTCTTTTCTTTTAAAGAACAAGAGAAGAACTTTAACCATTTCAAGTGAACTAAAGAGAACTTACGTAAGAGCTTCCATCGCTAGTCTCTCCTTGTGGATCACGACTCACATAGCCACTTGCTATAGCGGTAGCATTGAGTACTTGCTCTACCTATTATAAAGTTCTGAAATTTGGTAATTTTCTGTGTGCAGGTTCCAACTCAATTAGGATTCCACTATAATTCAGAGAAAATTACAATAGTTACAGCCTAATCTCACGCGTTAGGGTATCTGGGATTGATTCATCATTCCCCTCTCGTTGGAGGGGGTCTAATATTTATACAGGTGGATGTCTGTTAGATAAGGTTACAGAGAGTTCTCATATATCTGAACATCTATCCTATTTCAACTCCTTATCTTGGAGGCGGTTGGAGTCATCTTTATTTGAATTAGTAGAGCCCGTATTTGTCTTTATCATGTGACGTCTATCCAACTGCTAATATGGTTGATATGCTCCCGAGCTGTAACCGTCACATTCAAATGAAGATTTGTCTTGGAGATAGGGGTACTCGTAACCAACTCTATCTCTATCCTTTGGCTTCTTGAACTGTCCGAAGTTTAGATAAGATTATGACTCTTTTTCAAATATTCTGGTATGGACACGTGGCACTCGATTGTCCAAGGGCTAGATGAACACATGTCGTAATCTCGAGGGGTCAAAAACTGACCACTACAGATGCCCCTTGCTTCCCTTTTTGGCAGGAGGTCGGGAACCCGCCCCTAGGAGTTATGTACTCCTGGGGACTCCGAGAGAAAAGGAGAGGAGCAGACCCCTTGAGCCTGGACTCGGGCTGTCTGTGTTACTTCAGTTTTTATCTTCTTGTTGCGTGTCTCTACAGACTGGCAGAGCCTTAAATGCACGTCCCATCCGCTGTTGTGTTGGTCAGATATCCGTCGCTGTTTGAAGGGGCAACGCTCGATGTTAGTACGACGAATCAAGTGCGACAGTTCAGATCCTTGAGGACACGTGTAGGCTTCTGATCAAGTGGCTGCTCGAGGTAGGTTCCGCGAATCGAGTGCGACAATTCAGATCTGATCTATCAGGACACATGTAGGCTTTTGATCAAGTGATCTTGAGATTTGAGGGTTAAAAACATCTCTTTCGTCTTCTTGGGGATTGAAATTTTGAACAGTAGATGCTTGAGTTTCCTTCCCTTCTACAAATAAGGTGGAACTTTGAGGAAAATATGTTCTTGAAGACTCCTTGCTTTCAAAATTTCACATTGTTAGTGGACGGTGATGTCTTCTTTATTCTTCGTCCGGTAGAGGAAGGAGAGGGAGAGGATGGAGACAGTTGCTGCGCTCCTGATGTTCATGTGTTCATCAGTTTTCACGATAGACTTATCGAGGAAGGTCAGTAGGTAAGGGCCCCTACTTCTGCATGGTCTGTCCATCTGGTCTTTGATTAGATCGGGTCGGGTTGGAGTTGGGGCTCGACACCTCTCTTCCCTCACAGCGTATAGGAGGGGAGCACAAGAGATGCTTGATGATGGTTCTGATCCCTGAGTCTTACCGTCTGCACTCTTGTTGAATGTCGTCGCTTCGCCTGCCTCTGCTCTGAGTTCATCTTCAGAGTTACGGGCTTCGCGTTGGTATCATCATTGTCTTGTAGGCTTCAGTCTGCAGTACGAGATGTGATTTTCAGTGCTGGTGTTTTTCTTGGAGTTCTTGGTTCATTGCCCTCGCAGAAATGGTAGATTGTTTGTTTAGGACTCATCTCTTGGATGCTGTCATGGACGTTGTGGCAGAGAGCGTATCTATTTTTTCTTTCAAAAAAGAACATGTAATAAATCATGTATTACTCTTGTTAAATGTAACCAAGCTTGTATTTGAATGAATATAATCGAAAAACTTTATAATAAAGCAATGAATTGAATTGGAAGTATTGTTTGGATCTTGCCTGAATTGTCTTGTGACTGTTTTGTTTGGAATGGTTAAGTGTGTTATTCCAGAGTTGTTCTGTCCCATAACGATACCTGCAAATTTTACCTCTGAGTGAGAAAAATCTCTGCTAAGGGGTCCGAGAGGGGAAAATCCCTGCAGTGAGCTATGTTATCAGGGTAGCCGTCAGGTAAGACCTGTTATAGGCTGTTGACTAGCTCGAGTAGCCATCAGGGTGAGGATCCGATGTAGGCTGAGCTTCGAGCGTCATTATGGGCGAGCCTCCATATTTTCGGAGACTCCCCGAGGGATAGCCGTCAGGATAGGACCCGCTATAGGCTGTTGACTGGCTCGGGTAGCCATCAGGGTAAGGACCCGATGTATGCTGAGCTCCGAGCGGTCATTGTGGGCGAGCCTCCATCTTTCAGGAGATTTTCTGAGGGGTGGCCGTCACGATAGCACCCGCTATAGGCTGTCAATAGCTTGGGTAGCCATCAGGGTGAGGACCCGATATAGGCTGAGCTCCGAGCGGCCATTGTGGGTAAGCCTTCATCTTTCAGCAGACTCCCCGAAGGGTAGCCCTCAGGGTATGACCCGCTATAGATTATTGACTAGCTCGGATAGCTGTCAGGGTGAGGACCGGTCGACCAAAGGATATGCACAGCTACTAGTTGACCGAGCAGTCGACCATTTGTGCACAGCTTGTTTGTGCATGTTTGCCGATTGATCAATCGGTAGACCGCCAAACCTTGGTTGCCCTTATTTGGCACTTCGATCCACCGACTGGTCGACCGACCGGTCGACCGTTCCATATGTCAGTGCTCTTTGTTTGTTTCGGTCGACTGAGTGGCAACAACTAGTTTTGAAATAAGCCGGCCGATCGACCGACTGTCTATCTCTGCTATAATAACGGCTAGTTTTCAAATCTGACTGATTTTTGACTTTTTTCCAACAGGTATTTTTGTAGTTTTTTGGTCTAATCACCCATCTAATAGCCTAGTTTACTCTAATGATTTTACCTATTTCCTATATATATGGTTCATTTGTAGAGAATTATTGAGAATTTTATTCATGAAAATCAAGTTTTATTCAGGGAGGAAAAAAAATTTAGTTTTCAAGTTTCAAGTGCTCTCAATTCTAAATCAATTTCTTTAAGTTTTAAGCTGTCAAATTCATTCTTTTAAACTGAATTTTCTCTTATACAAACTTCTTAAGTTTTATTTCTATTTTGATACTCTAGGAAGTTGTGAAGAGAGGGTTTGTGATCTTTGTGGTCACTAAGAGCTTGTAAATTTCATTGGGTTTGTGCTACCTCTTGTGTAGAGAATTGAAGGTTAGAGTTGTGTATGCCGGGCCTTGTGTAGACTATTGTAGTTTTTTTTGGAAGATCCTAAGTGGGTAGTGAAAATCCTTTACGTGGTGAAAGGCGGGGACGTAGAGCAAGTTGCTCAAACCTCGAAATAATTTTTTTTGTTTGTGATTGCACCTCTCTCTCACTCTCTCTTCTCTATTGTGTATTCTTGTGTTATTGCTTTCATTACACTTCACTTTAGGGCCTGTTTGGTTAAGGGTGGAAGTGAGGAAGTGAGGAATTGAGGAAGTAGTAATAATTCTCTTTGGAACTTGGGAATTGGTTAGTAAGTTTTTCGGTGTTTGAATGTTGTTGGGAAGTGTGGTTTGGAAAATATTTTGTCTTTTCCGGTGTTTGGATGGTAATGTGAAAGTAGAAGTGGAAAAGTTGACCACAAAGTTGACCGTAAAATAATATTAAAATAAAAATTAATTAAGAAAAATAAAAAATAGACTGTAATTAGAATGCAAGTGAGATTTACATGGTCAAAAAATTAACTGTTTTGTGCTACAATTTATTACAAATGAGATTTACATGACCACAAAATTAACTGTAGCACTCTGGAAGTGAGGAAATTGTTGTGTAAAAGAGAAAGATAAAAGGAAAAGATGTTTTCTTATTTTCCTTTTCAGGTGTTTGGATAGATAGGGAAGTGAGCAATTATACTTCCCTATTTCCTTACTTCCGCCCACTTCTTGCAACCAAACAGCCCCTACTTGCTATATATTGCTTGTATCATTCATACTTGTCGATTTTTCTCATTCAAGTAAGAAGGCAATTGAACACCTGAACTCTTCTCTAGAGGAATTTAAAGGAGAACTTCTAGAGCCCTTAATTGGGAATTCGGCTTCACTTCTTATTTTAAGTTGACCGTTTTCATTATTTATTTTAATTGTTGCATTTTCGCATTCGATTAGCATTTCACTTGTTCACCCTCCTCTAGGTGACTTTCAAGATTGGTAGTGCGGTTCATGTATGTTCCCAGAAGGAGATGTTCAACTCTTTGGTTACAAAGGAGGAAGGGACTGTCAAAATGATAGATGGCTCGGCTTTTGAGGTCACGGTACTGGGACAGTTAATAGTACAGGTAGAGATGGGACTGTGCATGCTTTGGAGACGGTCCGGTAAGTCCCGAAGGTACGGTACAAACTAAAGTCCATAGGGGTGCTCAACTCAGAGGGATGCCGGGTCCAAGTGCAACATTGAGTTGTCACGGTTAACCAAGAAGACATGGTAATTCAGGAAGGAGAGAAGTGTGACGATATGCAAGCTGAAGGAAGGAAACTCAGTTCAAGGTGGAGTTATTGACAAGCTTGGAAGGGAGCTCATCGCGAGGTGAAGCTTCAAGGAAGACTGTGATGGGACGTGAACTGGGTCAAAGTATTGCAGAAAAAAGAAAGGATGCATTCGAGCAAAATCCGAGATGGCCGAAGGCATGGCGGTGAATCAGCTAAAGACCCTAGGGAGAGGAGGCAAGAATAAAGGTTTCACGGTACAGTTACAATAAAGAAAAGAATCAAGGTAAAATTTTAATCCAATGTATTTTGCTAAAGATTTGAGAAGCAAGTCATTCTGGAGATTGTTGTGAAATTGTCTTGTTGTGAAGAGATGGTAAAAAAAGATCCAATCAAGTTGAAGAAGGACTTGGAAAAGAAGCAGATCAAAGAAAATAGTGTGACAGTCGACGACCTCTCGATCGCACACAATGGGCGGTCGAAAGTTTTGTCGACCGCACACAGCAAAGAAGAAATGTGACTCAAATTTTTTGACAGACAATAGGCATTGTCGATAGGCCTCTCGACAGCTGCTCGGGCCTGTCGACAGCCAGAGGCCCAAGAATTGGATTCAGATTTCTTTTTAAGGCGCGTTCAGGTTTTTTTTTTTTATGGTGGACTCCAAATAGAACTCAAATTTTATTCATTGAAGGATGTGTTTCTAAAGATTGAAGGTATAAAATTGTTTTAGATCAAGAAAATCAACTCCTACAAGAATTGATCAAGTTCTTCAAGCATCAGACGACCAAGATATTTCATAGTTTGAATACGATTTGTATTATAAGACTTTACAAATAAAGATTGTAACCTAGTACATTGTAACACAAGGAGAATAAAGAAAGTCAATGCAAAGAGGGGAGCGGGTGACAGTGCAAAGTGAGAAGGAATACTCTTGTAATCTAGAGGGATTCAAAGGGAAGGTGAATACTCTTGTGAGAATCAAGGGGAATATTAGATCTCTTTTACTAAGTTTTTTAATAAAACTCTCTCAAGTTCTCACCTCTTGGACATCGGTCGGATTTGGCCGAACCACGTTAAATCTTGTTATTTCTTGTTTGTCTTCGTATTGCTACTTTGCTTTAATAGTTTTTTTCCTATAAGTATTACATATTGTCACAGTTTCACACCGTCGATCACGGTTTTGGGCGCACAACAATTGGTGTCATAGCCTGATTGTTGGTGTGGTCTCAACAGACAAGCCACTCAAAATCTCAAACTGGCTATTAATCTGAAACTACTTGAACTTACTGAAAGTGCACTTTCTTTTTATCTCCAATCACATTCGAAAAATTTCAGATACTTTTACAAATTACATATTGCAGTACTGATTGATGGATGTGGAGGTACTTTGGACTTTGAACTAAGAATGTTCAATTTTTTGAAAAATCACTTGTTTTGGGGAGAAACTCTTAAGTATGATGGTTAGTGTTTGAGAAATTCTTAAGTGGATGCATGGTTTTGGGAGATTATGTATTGTGTAATGTTGTGTAATGTGTTTTGAGAAACTCTCAGAGTGAAAAATGTTGTGTAATGTGTTTTGTATGCATTGAACTTGTTTAGACGTTGTGCACTTTTAGATTTATGTGCGCCATGTATGAGATGCTGTAGTATGAGATGCTGTGCACTTTATGGTTCTCTGTATCAGTGAAATATTGATGTGTCTGTGAGTGTAAGAATGATAATGCATTGTGTAGTGAACATATTTTTATAAATGAATTGCAAAGTATTTTGCTTTAATTCACATATCAGAAGAATGAAAGGTTATGTACCTTAGGCTGTAGCAAAGTTATTTTTGTCCAAATGCCCATTTTGCTGTATACAGTTTTCAACAGGGCATTTTGTTGGTTTGGGTTAGTTTAACAAGTCCTATGCATTTGATCAGAAATATTTAGTAGTGACGATAATATTTTCATTGTCTGACAATTGTAGCGAGTAACTTAATTTACTGCCATAACTCATATGATACAAACAGAATTTTGTATGATAGATACAAACACGAATATTCTGACATATGCAAAATTCATTGAGCTGAAACCTGTACAATTTTAAAGCTGAGATGAAACAATTGCAAGTGGCCACTGTACAAATTCACCGAACAAAAGATGAAACTTTGGCAGCAGCTCAAATCTTCTCATATGAGTTGAACATTTCCACCGATACACCAAACGACAATAACAATGAGAAGCTGCAAGTTAATACATTGTCGAACATGCCATTCACATAACTCATGTCAATCCATCTGCATTCATATCCCATTAAACTTGTACATTAGTCTTGACTCTTGACAACATAACTATATTGTTGGCACCAAAATATCACACACATTGTTTAAGCTAAAACTATTATACCAAGTCAATACAGTATATAGTTAGCTAAAATTAGACAAAGTTACATCATCATTAGTTCTGCTCAAATGATTTGCATCAATTTAGCTAAAATGATTAGTAGATTCATTTCCACATGCACACTGCAGCAGATCCTCATTAGTCCCGCGCAAATGGTTTGCATCAAAATGCCGATATCACTCCCTCCTTCATTATCTATGATTTGCCATCAGAAAAGAAGACAATTCAGAATAAGATGCATTTACATAACAGTTGTCAGGTTTGAGTCAATAAATTTGTTTGACAATTCGGAATAAGGGCTAGAAAAGAACTTGGTTATGGACCTAGCAAAACCAAAAACAATTCTTTCAAGTTGCATGCTCAAAAATATGAGGAAAAAATAGGAAGCTCCAGTTTTTTAGTGCCTTCAATTGAAGCCCGAAGAATGCCAAAAGAACTAACCTCTAAGTAAGAAGGTAGTGGAACGAAACTCCACAGCGAGGGTTTTGACAGTCAATAACCATTGGATTGCCAACACCAATATTAGAATTACATTCAGCTGTAGAAGGAAATTAAGTATCAACAAGCAATGAATTTAGTTGTTGACTGGGTGAGGAGGATAACATGCAAATTAACAAGAATATCAAGGGGAGTAAAAGTGGAGAGATCAATGAAAGGTTCACGCAGCAGGGTGACCAATTTCTGAAACATAAAACTAGTGACCTATTTCTGAACCAGCAAGGAAATCCTCTTATCCAGAAAGTAGCTATTTCTTGGAGAATTAACTTTATAATTGTAACGCCCCGCCCCACCGGGTACAGAAACGCTACTGCAATGTATATACACAGAGTATAATACTTACATATACACGATAAGCATCAACGCAGTACAATATTTAGAGTACGGAAGCATAGTGATATTATACATTCCAACATTACAGTACAAGTACATAGTCATTACACTGTGTTTACATCAGGATACAAAAATTTGTACAGGATCCTGGTTGTACAAAGGTGGATGTGCAAGTGGAACGAAAGACCAGAGGGATGCTCATGAGCTGCAACTGAAATCTCACGAGCAGACTGGGTCAACAATGAACTGGAGAACCGCCTGTTCTTCTAGATAAGCTTGATCTGCTACGATATGATCTCCCTCGATCCACGTTCCAGAATCTGGACATACTAGTTCAGTGTTGTCAGAATGCAACTCAATGAGTACATAAAAGAAGCCAAATGACATGCAAATATAAGTACAGGTGTATAGAAAGTGTAACGTGACTTTGCTTGTATGTAAATAAATCAGATACGAAATGAAACATAAAATAGATGTCATGTGTCAGCAAATAATGTCCTGAACATGTGGTGTTATATCAGTATGTTAGATATGTCTGTCACTGGTGTCATCATGTAGATAGAGTCAATATAATCAGGACTGGGCCATGCCAGTCGTATTATTATTACTCTTTTTAGAACTCGCCCTACTTAGATGTTTAGGACATGCTCTAGCGTCCCAGTTCACATACATTCACATCGGAGTAGAATAAGGTTGGCTATTGAAAACTGATGGGACAGTCAACGAACTATTATAGTGGACCCCGTGCATACCTGGGACAATGGCCTCAGGAGTATCTGGGCCTAGCCCCCAGAACCGGGCGCTAAGCCGAAGGGTCTTATTGTGTGCCCTTAAAATAGGAATGGAATCAGGATAGGGGTGCCAGTTCACCCCACCCGGTCCCCTGTGGCCTCAGGTGGATCTGGAACAGGAGTTGCACAATCAGCTATAAACACGTACACATATTGAAAGCCATCAGTTTGCCCCCACCCCGGTGTAAGTTGTACCTTTATTATATATATTCAGGATTATTTTCAGTTGGGCTTCACGATATTGATTTACAGGGAAAACAGTAACATGGAAGATGTGGGATTCTTTAGGTGGCCCACGTGGGTATTTTGTCCCACGTGGCACTTAGTTCTACACCATATATATCAGTAACAGTAGTATCAGTATATCCTTTATTCTGGATTCAGTAATACAGTATTCAGGAATTAGGAGTTCAGTAACATCCCCGTAAAAGCAATATATGTGAATCTTGTATTTAATCTGTCCAGGATTCACGGTACCGAATCAGGAGTGAATCAGGAGTATTTGTCTTGAGTCAGTAATCATGGTACCATATCAGGTGTTTATACCAGGTCTGATATACAGTCAAATGTAAATGATATGTCAAGTCAGTAGTATATTATAATGCGCATCAGGATTTTCAGATGTCAGACAGGTTGCAAGCATCTAATGTATTTCAGGAATATTTCATATCAGGTATTTCAAACTCTTCACAATCATAAACATATGATAAAGCAGTGTTACAGCTAAGCGCACAATCAAGCGATGGAAGCAGTATTGGAGGCACAAATAGCGAATAATGTTTAGTAACTAAAGCGCTTGGCGAAGCTACAGGAATGACTCGACTTAGATTGCCAGTCGAAAATCCGCAGAGTTCGTCTAGTGATAAAGCATTAGGCGCTGAGTCTCGCCTACCTGGCAGAGCTATAAAATGGAGCTAGGCCGTTAAAACCTCAGAGAGGTTAAGCTCAGAGGCTATAGTATGGAACCGTGGAGCGGTTAACCCTGGAGGATGTATAAGTACTTGCAGAAGGGATTAGTGCCACATAGCAGGCAATAGTTACAATCACAATATAGTGTTCCTGAGCTGAGTAACCTCGAAACCGGAAGGTGTTAGGCGATGGTGTTGGCCTTTTGTCTGTTAAGTGACCTGCAGAGCGGTCTCTCGGACAACGCTGCCCCAAAGGATAGTTTGCCCAACGGTCTTCTCCTGCATCCGGTACCACTGCTAGTCCCAGATACTAAAAATACAGACAATTCCTAAAATACACATTAATTCTAGAAAAATATAGGATATTCATAAAAATACACAGAAAATTCCTAAATACTCATAAAAATACAAATTAATTTTCTAAATACATTGAAAATTCCTAAAAATACACAGATTCTAAAATATAGGAAAATTCCTAAAATGATACAGATAATTTCTAAAATATAGAAAAAGATCCTAAAAATGCACCGTTAATTTCTAAAAAGTACAGAAAAATTCTAAAAATGCCCAGAATGCAAAATATGTGTGCAAGTGTATAAATATATGTGTACAAGTGTGTATATGTAATAGGCATCAAGGATAGAGTACTCGCCTATATCGGAAAAATAGCCAATACCACGTGCACGTGTGCAAGTGTAGGAAGGATGTGTGTGTGAGTGTGCAGCCCAAGGGGCTGGCCATGGGATTTTGGAGGATGGAGAGATGTGGAGTGGGGGTTTTAGAGAGCGAAAATGGGAAACCATGTTTTTAGAGAGAGAAATGTGTAGAGAGAAAGAAGTGGGTTTTGGGGATGTGAGTGGTGCAGGGAAGTGGTGGAAAGGGTGATGAGGGTGGTGGAGCTTAGGGCCTTGAGGGAGGTGAGTGGTTAGAGAAAGAAAGTAGAGAGAAGTTTGAGAAACGAGAGGGAAAGTGGGGTGGTTTTTTGGCCTTTTTAGAGGAGAATGAGGTGGTCAAAGAGAGAGGGTGGTGCTGCAGGTGAAGAGATGTGGTTAGAGTGATGTGGCGGTGGCCATGGTGATGAAGTAGTGGTGGAGGAACTTTTTACAGAGAGAAAGAGAGATTTTAGAGAGAGAAAATAGGTTTTTGGAGAGAGAAAATGTAGAGAGAGTGTGGCCAGCCATGTTAGGGAGGTGGAGAGGGAGTTGTGAGGGTGGTTATGGTGGTGGTGGTGAAGTAGTGGGAGGATTTTTAGGGAGGGAAAGAGTGGAGGGGAAGAGTGAATTTGTTGTTTTTAGGAGAGAGAAAAGAAAAGAAAAATTGGAGAGAGAGGGAGGTGACCGGCCCCCTTTTGGGAGGTGAGGAAGAGAGAGGGAGGTGGCCGGCCCCGTTTTGGGAGGTGAGGGGAGAGAGTTTAGTGAGGGGAGAGGCTTACATGAGAAGCCAAGCCATTTGGTTTCATGGAAAAGGAGGGAGAAAGTTCTAGAAAAATGGAGAAAAGAAAGAAAAGGAAAAAGAAAAGAAAGAAAAATTAAAAATGTAAATATTAGATTGTTAGGGGGTCATCTGTAATGTCACTTAAGAAAATAATATAAAATTAAAATGAAGAAAATTTGGAAAGAAATGAATTAAAGAAGAAAGAAAAGGAAAATAGAAGGAGAGAGAAAAATATTCAATTAAATAATAATTAAAAAGAAAAAGTTTTGAAATTTCTAGGGTAGAGTCCACACCCATTCCAGAGTCTCATGTAAAAAATTCAGGTTCAAACGGAAGTAAAAACGTACATGAAATGATGTGTACAAAATCAAAATATCAAAAATCATAAAATAATACGTATTTTAGAATCAGGGTATTATAATAATTTCAGACGTGAGATGAAGAATAAATTATCTTTTGCATGCATGAATTTGTAAATACATGAATAAAAAAAAAGAAATCACATTACTACCAGTACACTCTTAACCAGTAAAGTAGCTACCAACTTTGTCAAAATAAATTGTTTTTGATGGGTTTTTTAGAAGATGGATTCTGATAGTAACTAGCAGCAACAACACCAGAATTAAAAAGAAGAAAAAGTGAAGATCAATGTAACAGTAGCACAACAGCAACAAGATAGTGAACAGGAAGTTAACAGCAGGATCAAAATTGGGGGGGGGGGGGGGAATTGAAATAAAACAGGAGGGGGGATCCGGCTGTTTCCGATCACGACGTTGACATCATGATCGACATCAACGGTGACGATCTCATCTTCCCGACAATGCATTCCCCTCCCTTCCTGACTTCCCGTGCCTCTCCTCCCCCTCCGCCTCCTCCGCCTCCAACATCCGCATAAACCCGTCCATCTCTACTCTCCTCCTCCTCCTGTCCTTTCCTCGCCACCTCCGGCGAACCCCAGGAACCCTACATGCACGGCTCTGATTGATGGTCCCCACACCGTTGGTGGAAGCCACCACCGAGACTGACATCTTCAATGACATTAAGCTATGGGACCCATCCAACCCTCTCGATCCCTCTCCTCCTTCCCCAACGACTACGACAACGCTGTCCAAAACCCTCCCGATGACTACGACACCACCGGCGGGGAGAGGCTAGGGCGGGCAAGATCGACTAGGGGGGCGGGGGGAGAGGCTGGGGCAGCGACGATTGAATGGGATGGCGGCGGTGAGAGGCTGGGGTTGCGACGAGCGGCTGGAGCGACGGTGGGGATAGATTGGGGCGGTGAGACGAGCGGCGGCGAGAGGTTGGGTGGCGCCAATTTTGGGGATTTTTTGTTGGGGCGGTGGCGATTTTGTAGATTGACAGGGGGAGAGAGAGAGAGTGAGAGAGAGAGTTTGGGGATTTTTGCTGAGAGGGGTTGGGGTTAGTGAGGGCTGATTTTGGTGAGAGAGGCTGGGGTTTGAAAAGGGGGGTTTTTTGAGGAAAAAATCAGTCTGGGGCTGAGATTAAGCCATGTCAGCGACATAGGAGGTAGAGCTGATTTCCCGGTTTCTCATGTCTGTGTGTGTGTGTGTGTGTGTCATAGACTTATATCCCTTGTATCTGATGTTCAATTGCCTTCAGACATGCACAAATGGCAGGTGTCAGATATGGTAAATAATCGCAGCTGGTTCTTTAGGGATCAAGCTCTCTCTCCCGTTATGGAATCTGATCACCCAACAACCTATCCTTGGTATTGTTGGAAATGATAAATGGAAATGGACTTGTTCAAGTACTGGCCTATTTTCTTTAAAGTCAGCATGGAATGTAGTTAGAGAAAGAGACTCTGATTTTAGTTGGCAAATCTTATCTGGTTCCCTTTCCACTGTCCAAAGATGGCCGCATGCCTGCTGCGAGCACTACACTCTAAGCTTGTGACGAGATTTCTTAAAATCAACTGGAATCACTGATATGGATGCCAGAAAGTATCCAGCATCTGTACTTGAATGCCCATTCTCAGTTGACCTTTGGTCACTGTGCATATTAAAGCTTGGTTTGACATGTGCAAATATACGCACACTTCAAGAAGAAGCTCATATGACACAGACAAAGTTCAAGAAGGTCAAATCCACTATTCTGGGAAAAGTAGCCCTAGCTGCACTTACCTGGCATGTATGGAATGAGAGAAATGAGAGGGTTCTTCAGCAAAATAGAGCAACATAAAATATGGTTTTTAGAAAGCTATATGAAGATATCAGCGAATTGCTCAAAATGTGCAAATGGAAGTCAAGTAGGCATTCTGATATGGAAATTGTGCTATCAAATTGAAATGTGTGAAATACATCTTTGTGGCAACATTGAAGTATGCCCACTAGCATCAGAAACTGATCAGTATCAGGTTCATATCTTGTTTAATCAATATTTGCAGTATCTATACAGAAAATCAGAAGCTGGACATTGCTTTAGTTTCAGGGACTCAGCTTCAGCAGACTTCAGTAGGTAAAGTATTGTGCAGCAGAATTCAGTATCAGTAGTAGCCTGCAGAAGAATTCGGTATCAGCTTACAGCAGAATCCAATATCCGGAGCAGCAGACTCCAGTATCAATATAACAGTAGCTTTCCTCTAGCAGCAAATTACTGTGCTCTCATTCACCTGTGTGTATCAGAATGTCTGAATGGGAATTAATAATTAGTGAAGAAGACTTAGTCCAGCACCAGCGTGCCAATCTGAGAACTTGTACATCAGAATGAACCAGTTACTGTCTCTGCTATGATTTTATGATTGTTTGCTTTGATAGTGCTGATTTCCATTTTATTTAGGCTTTGGATCAATTTTGGTTCTTACGTGGGTCCCCTCTCTATAGTTATCCAAGAATAGATACTAAGAGTTGCCTAGCCTACATTTGTAGTATGGTTTTAGTTATAATAAAAGTACTTACCTTTCGGAAGATTATATATTTATATATATATATATTATATAATATATATATATATATATATATATATATATATATATATAGATAGAGAGAGAGAGAGAGGGAGATGAGAAGAGGAGAGAGAGAGAGACTTACGTCCTTCCAAAAAGGATTTGAGGCCGAATCCTTCCCACTCAAATACCAAAATACAAGATCTACTCCATTGAAGTTGATCTATAATTTCAGGTATCTATAAAACAACAAATCAAGTATTTGAATACTTCTTTCCCATGCATCAAGTAGGGGAAAATGGACGGCCTAAATAGCGAGTTGGTTAGTTTAGCGGTGTAGACATTTGAAACCTAACAAAAATTGATTTGTAGGGTTTTAAATGGTTAGATCATAATCATATGGCCGGATCAAGAATTTGTATGTGTTTCTCAGGAAAAATTGAAAATAAGTATCGTAAAATTTTCTTGAATCAATGAAATATTACAATAATCTCAAACAATTCCGATTACAAGAGAGAGAAGATATTCAAACTTAAATCTTCTCTTTATTTAATGCTGGGTTCTTGATTGTAGCGGTAGAAAATGAATCTTTTTTTCGTTGACCGGGTGAACGTCAGGTATTTTGGAAAAATTCTCTTCGGATATGGACGGAGTAGCGCAGCTCCTATCCAATGAAATCTTAAAGAGACTTGAGGAAAAAAACTTGTACTCAGCAAGTTGTTAGAAGAGTTAGACTCTTTTTTTAGTATTCTTCAGCTGAAAATTCTGGTCAAAAATTCTCCCCC
>JAVJIF010023233.1:0-60096 GCA_038442645.1 Agave tequilana
TTTTTTGAGATTATTTATTTAAATGAGTTTTTTTTTTAAGAAAAAAGTCCTCCGAAATCCCGCCCTTATGGCTCCGTTATATTTTAAAAAGTTCTTGAGGAGAAATAGTCTCTCAACCAGCAACCCACTGACAAATAAAATAACAATAATTTGCGACCATTTCCTCTAGTCGTCGGTGATCTCGCCAGCTGAAAAGGGAATCAATCAATTGAGGAGGTGAGAAAAGGGAAGAGATCTAATTTAGGGCTGATCTTTGCAAGAAATCGAGGAATTAATTCGATGAAAATTCAGGCAGTAACCTTTGAGATTGAGATGCAGGCTGTCATCTTCATCCCTCATCGTCTTCCGCGTTTTCCCCTTCTCTCTTGTTGCCAACAAGAAGACAACTGGTACGAATCGCAGAAGAGATGCGAATGGAACGAGTTCCTCCTGTACCTCAGCGGCCTGGAGGAGCGGGCCGCTGACCCCGAGCAGTGCACCGGTGAGCACGTCATCAACTTCCTCCAATTTTTCTATTTTTCAGATCCAGAGTCGGGGGAGAGATCAAAGTCCGCGCCTTGATTTTCCGACTGCGTGAGGCCTACGAGGAGAACGTCAAAAACCCATGGCCGATCAACATCAAATCCATTCAAGTCGGAGCGAGTCGCGAGGTACCTGTCGCAAGAACTCCGGCGGATTCACCCGTCGGCCGCCACCGCCTGTAGAACGAGAAGCAATCGGTCATCAGGCCAAAGCGGTCATCTGCAGATCTCATCGTCTCTCCCCTCCTTCTCTCCTGTTGTCAACGCCCGGAAGAAATTGAAGGCCGCCTTCGCCGTGGCCCCGTCTTTACGAAAGCAAAGAGATTTAAGGTGAGGAAGTGACGATGCACCAATTACAAGAAGTTAGTCAGAGTCATCCCTCGCCGTCGGCCAGCACATCGGCTAGCAATCTCGCTAATGAGACATCGCAATGCAGTCAGTTTTCATCGTTTTCCCCCCTTCCCTCCTGCCGGCGAGAGCTGGTACGAATCAAAGAAGAGAAGTGATTGGGACAGGTTCCTCCTTTACCTCAACAGCCTGCAGCTGAACCCTGAGCAGTGCAGAGGTGAGCACGCCATCGAGTTCCTCAAACATTATCTTTCAGATTCAAAGATTGGGAGGGAGACCAACGTCGTGTGTTGATTTCCCGACTGCGGGAGGCCTACAAAGAGAAGATCAACATCAATGACAATTCAAATTCAAATCCATTTGAGGCACCGGAAATTAAGCTGTACCTCTCACAAGAAGCTAGGGAGATTTACCCATCGGCAACCTCGTCCTGCAGAACAAGGACTTTAGACTGGAACGCATTCATTCCTACCTAAGGAACCAGAATCCAATGCTGACCCCAGACAGCTGCACTGCCGAGCACGTGATCGGCTTCCTCAAGTTTTCAGATCAGTTTGGGAAGACCAGATTTCATATTCCGGGGTGCCCCTTTATGGTTCTGTCAGCAAGGCTTGCTCCTGCCCTTTGCAGCATGATTGGCAAGACCTTCTGGACTTAGTTTTTTAGCCTACATCTCGACTACACGAATAACATTGGCACACCCCAGTCGAGCCCATTTACGGCAAAGGAAGTTCGGGCTTACATCCGGCAAGTTAAGAAGCATCAATCTATGCCATTAGGGGTGAAGAAGAGTAAGGAGAAAGAATAAGAATAAGAAGAGAGAGAGACATCCATTGCCTGCCACTGCAGTTGCAGGTTCTTCGACTGCTGCCCGGGCATCGATTGAACAGAAGAGGTGATCAAAGTTTCCTGTTTTACTCTACCAATTTCATCATCTCTTCAAATTTATATGCCATACAAAAGCCATTGCGGCCAGGGTTAGTAGTGTTAAGGGTGGGATTGTTATTGGTGGTCTGAGTTCAAGCTTGTGCTATAACCCTTTAATTAAATTAAACTATAGAAAATTATATATGGAAGGGGAGATGCTGAGCTACTTGCTCATTAACAGTAAAAGAACCATACTATGGCGCACGAGCAACTGGGAGGAGATTAATCCCCGAAGAATACTTTGTGCAGTTCCACAGTGAGAAACAATATAGGAATCGTGCATGCAGGAATTTGCTGGGGGAGAGGGGGGGGGGGTAGGGAGGAGGGGGGGGGGGGGGAGAGAGAGAGAGAGAGAGAGAGAGAGAGAGAGAGAGAGAGAGAGAGAGAGGAGAGAGAGAGAGAGAGAGAGAGATCATGCAATTTTTTCTGTCTCGATCAGACTCAGGATTTGTCTCATACATAGGGCGAATTTTTCCTTGTTCTAATGGCTGGCCTCCTTTAAGGCTGTAGTCTTTGGCCCATTAAGCAACCTACTAACAACCCCGTTTATCATGTATATTAAGTATTACCACATAGTTCACTGTTTCTCCCATTAAAACTGAATATTAAATCCAATTAAAATGGAATGTTAATACCAAACAGTTTGAAATGAAAGAAATTAATAAAGTAATTAGAAGCTCGTCAAACTCATTAAAATAACATATCAGAATCTCAAGTTTTTTGTCAAAAAGATTTTATATGCAACAATTCCCTTTAATATGTTGAGTAAAAATTCAGAACAGATAAACAAATGTGTATGCAGGTTAAGTGACCTCAGATTAAGATTTGGCATTGACAATTCTTGGCTTTTGGACCTATGCTTAATGACAATTTATTGGAACCTAAAGGACATAATGTACTAGGTTCTGATTAGATCCTTTTCATAGATATTAAAAAAAAAACATAGTATCTATGAAGCCTGGACACAGATACGGGATACAGATACAACAAGATATAGACACGGAGATATGTTTAATTTGAAAGACTAGGACATGAGTATTACATAAATACAACATATTATATGTATACATTTGTGTATTTGTGGTATTCATATACTTATAAACATGCACACAATATACAATGCACAAATATTAATACGGGATAGAAATGTGACATTGTACGTGTGCTAGTATACGATAATAATTAAACTATACTTGTCTTTGTATATTAATATTCATTATTTATAACATGAATCTGTAAAGCTACAAGAGTTAAAATAACACAATGTCTTAGATATCATGAAACAATTGAGTCGTGCAGATCAATAATTATGTGAACAATCTTTGTTGAGATTTGAGAAACTAGATATTTATATAAATGCAATGCATCTAAAAGTAATAGAATCGTATACTTTTCATTTAAATTAGATTTATCTTAACTTTGTAGTCTTGGTTATGCTTTGGATAGGTCTCTAATACGTGTATAATACATTGTAAACTTTAGGATATGTCAAGAGCAATGTTTGAAAAATCGCGTGATACCATGCGATACTGCCTATATGACCGAAATGGTACGTGATATTGCTGATATGATGAGACGAAGTGGTTGATAAATGGCCAATATTGCTGATTTGAATACCAAAAACCTATGACTAATACCGATATTGATACTGATACTAAGATTTCAAATCATGATCAAGAGGAGTATCCAACACATATCCATCAAGCATTAAAGTATTGAAAAAGTGTCAACACAGCTACGTCTCGTTTGTTTAAGTAACCATGCTACAGGGTACAATATAAATCCATCCAATTGTTAACGAGGTAGAGTGTTAATAATGTTCAATACTATTTTATGAGTTACTAAGAGTCAGCCATTAGTTTCACAATTGTTTTCACTATTTCTCTCACATAGGCAAATCCTCCAAATTATTCATAAATGCTCTATGGTATTCTCTCACAGCTTGTTAAGAGTAAAACTCAACCTTAACAGGGTACAACATATATTCACTTCTTCACGGGTTGTAAAGCAGTAACGACCATAACTAACATTGTGAACGTCTTGAATGCTTCAAGTGCTATAGTTGTAGTGTAAGACAACTAACACAGTGTTCAGTAATAATCATTCTGCTTGTTTCTACCACATTGAATTTTTTTCGTGGGAATAACTTGCCAATCAGATGGGTTGATTTCTCTCTGACTGTGTTATACTTTATAGGCTTAATCCCACCATCTTGATGAATATAAGATTGCTGCGTAGATCCACCCTTTGTTAAGTGGTCATTAATGTTTTTTTGTAATTTGACAAAGTTAAGAATCACATATTTTACTTAAAAGGATTGGCAAATTGAATTTACCTATCCACTTTCGGGAATCTAGCAAATTCAATGGCTAATATATGAGAAATATTAAGTAGGAAAAAACAAATAGTTAGATTTTCACAAGAAACCTGTTGGGGTCTGGGAAACTCATTTGCTACAAATTCAAAAGGGATAGTGGACTTTTTTCACAACTTGAATTATTTGAATTTCAATTATATCACACAATAATTTAAGAAATAATCTTTAGCTAATATTAGTAGTTTAAAGTTTTTATAATAGGAGAATAATCACTACAAAGTAGTATATAAGGTTCAAAGGTCTGCAACAAATTAAAATTTCAAATCTTTGAAATGATAGTTTGTTTTTCTGAATAGAAGTGATGGAAATAGTGCGTTTAAAATTTCAAATCTTTGAAATGATAGTTTGTTTTAAAAATTTGAGTATAACATTTTTATGTTTTTCCCTTTCATAAAATTTCTCTGCGCTTTTTCATTTATTAAATTTCTATGTTTATGTTACCAAAATCATGGTTTAAAATCTTGATTTTGATAACGACCAATGAGTTTTAGTATCAATATCGGCAATGTCGTCCATTTCAGTAATATTGACCGATATTATAGGGTTAATATCTTATCAGATACTTACTGATACCTCAAAACCCGATATGATATTACCGATATATATCAGAATCTGGCCGATATTTGAAACCATGACCAAAACATAACACATCCTTTTATATGGTAATTTCAATGATGCATAGATTATCATTCTAGCGTCAAGGCTAGCTATATTGTGAAAATAATAGCATCGCATGTAATTAAAAACTTTAATAATTCTATCCCTTAGTTTTGGTTTACCCATAAGTTTCTTTTGAATGATCATCCAAAAACTTCTTATTTTGAAGTACACTTGCCTTGGCAAATAGTCAACTCTAGGCATATACTTATTCGGTTGTTTACTAGCTATCCTAGATGGTAATAGTTATCAGTTAAGCTTATAAAGAATGTGTAGTTTATTCATAAAATTCATGAAAACATTTCTATTTGGAATGTAATAAAAGATAGCTAGTAGTAGGTTTATGTTATCATGTCACGAAAGAGCAGTCTTTTTTTTTACACACAAAGTATACATGTATATGCAATGTTGTGGAAAGCAAAAGCGGCGGACATGATTTAGTCTTTACCGGGCTTTAGTGAAGCTTTAGCGGCAAAAAAGCGCCAATAACTTTTTAAGGGGAAATAAATAGTGAAACAGAAAAAAATTAGAAAAGAATTTAAAATATAAGAAATTTCATAACTAATAAAGAAAATAAGAAATCAACAACAAAATCTTAATGATAATAAGAATAAACATAATAAGATGATACATCCAATGTCAAAATCTTTCAAATCTAGAAGCAGGGGCTAAAGCGTCCCAAAGCGGACATAGGGAAAGCGGGAGCTATAGCGGGGCTTTAGCAGGCTTTTTACAACATTGTGTATAGGAGCATAGTTCAAAATACTTTTTTTTATATTTATACCAGTTTATGGGTTTAAAGTAATTAAACAACTATCAAGGTAATTTGTCCCAATTGTGAGGAACCGAGATAATATCCACATATGGAAGCAACAAAGCATTTGTACCATGAGAGTAGCCACATTGACACCTTTTTTACTTACTATTTTTCAAGGCATCATGTATTATTGTCATTATGTATTAGTACTTCCATATTAATGGAAGTCCATTACATTTACAAATTTTTTATATATGATTGTAGAAATTCTAGTGATGGGAATCATATGTTTCAGATTTATTAGTATTTATTTAGATTTAGAATTTAGACTTGAATTTAGATTTGAAGAAGATTTGATTTGATTTGGTATGATTTTAGATTTTTTATTTAATTTGATTTGGATAGATTTTGTTAAGATTTAGGAGTTAATTTGGGTTATATTTGAGTAGATTTGAGCCTATCATACATGTGTGATGCACGTTTTTGTAGGCTATATATAGCCATGTATTAGATTTCTGACATAACAATAATTATTTGCTTAAAATTTACTTCTCAATGAAAATTTATGTTGTTTGAATTTATCTCATGGATTAATCGAACCAGGCGGTGAACCGAGGCCCGGATTGCGATCCGTGGTTATACCCAACCCCCAAATTCCTGTTCTTCTCGATTCTACAAAATTCCACTACAAAACCTAAATCCACCAACCGTCCCACATTATTTTGGTATCAGAGCCGAAATTTCTGAAAAAAAAACTGTTCATCATCTCTCCCTAAACTCCCATCTGCAAGCTCTAGATCCATGCCATCGCCACCGCCACAATGCCTTCATTGCCTACACCTCATCATTATCGTCGCATCACCGTCACTGCCTCCACCCCATGCCGTTCAGTCTCCACCAAGTCATTGTCGTCGTCGCTGAAATCTCCACGCTGTCATGCCGATGAAGACTGCCTCGTCTTACTCCTCCGATCTTCTCTGTCCTTCCCTTTCATCTTCATATCCTTAAAGAAACTTTTTGCTGTCTCTATCTTACCTTATTACTTACCATTGTATTCATCAGAGATGAATATTTTCAAGTCAGGGAGAATGATGAGAATCAGATGTTTCAGATTTATTAGTATTTATTTAGATTTAGAATTTAGATTTGAAGAAGATTTGATTTAGTATGATTTAGATTTTTATTTAATTTAGATTTGGATAGATTTTGTTAAGATTTAGGAGTTAATTTGGGTTAGATTTGAGTAGATTTTTGATCCTATCAATAATTACATGTGCGACGCACGTTTTGTGGGTTATATATAGCCATGTATTAGATTTCTAAAATAACGGTAATTATTCGCTTAAAATTTATTTCCCAATAATAATTTGTGTTGTTTGAATTAATCTCATGGATAATCGAACCAAGCGGTGAAGCCGAAACCCGTATTGCGATCCGTGATCATACTCAACCCCCAAAATTCCCGTTCTTCCTCGATTCTACAAAAATTCCACTACAAAACCCTAAATTCACCATCTGTCCCACATCATCTAGTATGTAATGCCGGTACATAAATTTTGCTGGAACTGAATCCTTGCTAAGAATGTTCAACTTAGCATTTATAAAACAGTAATAGTGCTTTTCAATGCATTAGTGCCAATAAGATGGCTCATTGTCTGCTGTAGGGTGTAGCAGACTATCTTAGTTTGCCTCGCCATTATAAATCACAAGACATTAATTTCATCTTTGAGAAAACTTTTATCATTTTAATATCATGAATCCTTTCTCTTTGTTTATTAGGATATTGTTAATCTTATTTAATTAATTGTAGAAGAATCGATTAAACAGCTGTGGAATATCCTTGTGGCGTGTCCTAAGCCAGAGGAAATTTTGTAATCTCAATCATGCTGCGCATTTTATTTATGGAAGACTTTAAGGATGTTGTGAAGACCATGTAAAAGTTTATTTCAATACTATTATAGATTTCAAGATTGGGCTACGGTCTTGGTTTAGAAAAAAAAAAGGAAAAAATCAATATGAATTATCAATGATATGTAAGACACTTCTCGCATCCAAACATTGGCGTGTCTGACACACGCAGGCGCGCGCACGTGTCAATATGTGCCCGATATTTACAAATGTGAATTGTTATTTACCTCAAAAATATGCATAAGATGAAGTATATTATTGTCTTTGGCAAAAGTTAATTATTTTGTTGATTACATATTATTCTTTGTCAAATATGCATATGTTCAAAAGAAATTTGCATATTTAGCCGTTCCTCGTGTATTAATTTTGGATAATTGTCATGTCCGACACCCTCTGTCAGATGACACTTGGGTCCATGTCTTCAATGCATAGTTAATTGTACAAAATGAGATGCTAATTATTCTATCTATATACAAGTGGAATGCATCTGTATAGATAAACTCCACAATTTACATTCCAAATCAAATAATAGGTACATGTGGCATTCTTCTAATAAAGAAAGTACTTGCAATTCAAATCAGGATAGAAAGAATCAAAATGTCTAAGTTTTATTTATTTATTTATTTTTATTTTTATTTTTATTTTTTTGAAGAGTTACTGTAAGGCTTAAGTGCGCAAGTAATGCAACACCAAACAAGATGTTGTTTATCTTTCATTTGCAAGTGGTTTTAAGGAACACTGAGTTGGCTTTTAAGATGAAATAGGGGCTGTTTGTGTGAGTATAAGATCAAGAACAACAAACTTGTTAGTTTAATGCATGGTGTCAACTTTCAAATATCGGCTAAATCGTATTGGTATCGATAATATCATATCGGGTTTTGAGGTACTTATATGATGTTAACCTTATAATATCGACCGATATCCGGACCTATATTACCAATAGCCGATATTGATAGCCAATATCGAAAATATTGATACCTAAAATGATTGGCCGATACCGAAACCGAGATTTTAAACAATGGTCTTAATGGACAATTAGAATGAGGGTTTCATGCAGTAGGGGATCACATGATTCAACGGGGCTCGTTTGATCATGGTTTCAAATTTCAGCTGATTCCAGTATGTATCGGCAATATTGTATCGAGTTTTGAGGCACTTTACACGATTTTATCCAATAAAATCGGTCGATATTGCCGATATTGCTGATATTGATAATTTGAAACTTTTAATCATTTGTCGACACTGACACTGATACCGATACCGAGCTTTTAAACCATGCCTTGGATTAGGAACAAATTTGATGAGTTTCTGCTTGGATCTGGATTTGAATTTTGATGAACAAACAGATTGGCATGGAATTTGGGAAAGTTCTGGTGATTCGGCCAGCAGGCTTTTGGGCAACATTTGATTGAGCTAAAGGTTTAAGATTGTGGGGTTGAGATGAATTTGTTGTAAAAACATGGAAATAAGAGAAAGAAAAGAAATATAAAAGAACAACAAGTTTCACGCCTTGCTTTCCTCTAATTAACTAATCCACACTTCACTGTACAATAGATGTCTGAGTTGAACTCTGAACTTACCAGGTTGATAAGAACCGTAAGTCCTAACTGATCCTAACCGATCATCCAATTAATCTCATCTCTTTATCCTCATTTCCCTACGCGGATAAGTAGAACTGTCACCTTTTCCTAATCGGGGGAAGGAGGAGGTAGGTGACACTCTTCAAACTCACCGAGGCGGCAGGTGACACTCTTCAACTTCCTGATTCCTGATATTGATATAACCTACTGTTCTCTTTTCTCCTCCAAGCAAAACTGTATCATCATCAATCTAACAATCTGAGTTCCATTTACCTTCTCTTGAAGTGTTGTTATACTACTACTCATGACGCATCAAAACCAACATAAGCAATATTTCACCAAACTTGAACACCCTCCCAAAACATGGAGTTGATCGCCGATCAGTTGAAAAGTTAGAACAAAATTTCTAAGGGTAAACCATTTATACAAGCATGAGATAATAATACACAAACAATTCAGTGATTTATATGCTTTATTTCTTGCATATCATATATCAGCCATTGTTGCAATAAAACTAAGCATAAGGACCTGTCATGAAATTTTTTTATCACCTTGTGCACACGATATTCTTTTTATGTGCTATTATAATTAAGGCAATGCAAGAAAAAATTCTTATTCATTTCAAGAACTAGTTCAATTAGATATGGGTTAGATACACCGACCAATATAATGTGCTGAATGTGCTGACTATATTGCATGGAAACCCATTTGAACATACACAAAATATTAAAAAACCTAGGATACAAACACATCGTGGACACACTAATAAGAAATATTTAAAGAATTAGAATAAGGCATGATATAGACTTAATGTTCTAATAATAAATTGTATACTGAGAGAAATAACTCCATACCAACATCATCAGAAAGTACAATATACAGAAAATTTAAGCACTAATGTTTGATGATATTGAATGTTGAAAAGGATCTATATCCTCCATTACTATGTTCATTTATTGTTTCGGTCACAGACATCATGGCATATATCTGCCATGTATTCTGTTTCCATATCATGATAATAATTAGCACTCATGGTAAAAACTTGATTTTTTGATCATTTAATCATTAGTTATGTTCTTAGAAAGCAGCATCAACTTTTACAAGAGTTGAGTGCCCTTTCTCATATTGTTCTTTTTTTTAAAATTTTCCCTGAGCAATTTCTTGTACTTAAAACGTATCTGAAAGGGGTGATTTTGGTCAACTGTCTTCTTCAGGTTAAAGGCCAGCAAGGTAGATGGCTTCACATACCAAGACAAATTACCGACACTCAAATTTGCTGCAGCAGGAAAGCCAAAAGCTTCCAAATCAAGAAAGATAGGGTCCATGGATCTTGTCCATGACCTACCTGAAAAGGTAACCAACATCGAATGAAGTATATATATCACTTACATGATGCTTAATTTATTGACTTTACTTATGTTTTACTATTTAGCTATCTCATTTGCACGCACAACGCACACGCGCAACTCTTACACTCACACATGCCACAGGAACATGTGCATACACGCACAAGCTCTCATGTCCAAATTTGCTCCCAAAGCATAGCTAGTGTTAGGTTTTGTTGCCATCCAATTGAAAGCACCAAAAACTAAAGAGGAAAGTGGTGTTAGAGACATGGTTTAGTCCCATACTAGAAATTGAGCGGAAAGATTAGTGCTTAATATGTTTGGGACAAAAAAAAAACCCCAAGAGGCTAGCTTTAGGTTTTAAAGAGCCTTTAGTGATCATCACAAAGTTAAGCTCATACATGACATATTAGAGCACATGCTATTGGTGCATGCAAATCAACTATGATTTGGTGCATGTTACAGTTACTTAGAGATAGGTATTACAGATTTTATATATCTAAATGTCTCTGATGTGGGTTGGGAGGGGAAATTAGGGTTTGTGGCCGGTTTGGTGGATTTGGGGAAGAACAAGGATTTGAGGAAGAACAAAGGGAAAAATAAATAAAATTTAAAGAAAAGATATGATCACGGATTACAATTTGGATCTTGGCTTCACCGTCGTTGATTCAATCCATGGGATTAAAACCAATACCAAAGCAAATAGCTCTCAAATCATTCATTATCTTATCTTTGCTTATTTCAATACAAATTTTGGCCTTATATAGGCCCACACAACTAGAAGTTCTCCATCACAACCGATGTGGGACCAAAAACAAAGAAACAAATAAAGAGACTAAAGTAAAAGCAATAGCAGAGTGATCCCATTAATTCTCTCTGACTTGAAAACATTCATCTCCGGTAAATGCAATGGTGAGTAACAATGGCAAGCACGACAAGGTAGAATTGAACCACATCACGAATCCTCAATCATGCCAAGGTGGTAGTCGAAGAATCAACACTGATGCATCATGTCTGAATGGCGGTGGAGTTAGAACACGGTGGTGGAGTCAGAACTGGTCTCCGTGCAGCGCTATAGTCGACAGGAGCTCGAGTAAGACACATGCAGCATATCAAAGCAAATCATCTCCGATGAAAGCTAAACTGATAGCAGGATCCCATAGGATATCCAACTCGTAAGTAATGAAAGTATTCCTCTTCAGAACCCTATCAGAACGTGTACGCGAGGCGTGCAACTTTCTCACTGTCCCAGGTGACTTGTAACAATCACCTTATTATCAACTGTAAATTCCTGCAAAACACTATATGGATATGCAAAAAATTTATAATTTTCATTGTAATTGCTATCGGCTTAGTGATATCATCATTATGTATGCAATGCAGTAGGCACTCTGGCATAACTCTTAAAGATGGAAAAATGATGTATATAGGATGCCTAGGAGGATACACATCTAACCCCGCTAATGGAGCTATAATGGACTCAGAAACAAACTCCAAACAACCAGTAAAAGAAGAAACACTAGAAATTACCTGTTGGATCATAGCAAAGAACTCTGATGACTCATTAGAGGATGATTTGGTAGGAACAACCATAAAATCATAATCAGCAAGAGGGGACTCAGATGGCTTAGATATAGCGACGCTAGAATCAACTGTCTCCTTATCAATCTCATCCTCTATCAAAGGTGTGATAAATGAATACCTAGAAATTCAGGTAGAGACTCCATACTTTATTAATTCAGGCGCAGAATCACTAGTATCATGAACATGGGCATCAACAGTTAATGTTATACCAGACTCGACTATCGCATTCACTACTTCATTAGTACCCTTATAAAAAGCATGAGCCTCATCATTAATCGGTATGTCGGAACCAACTGATACATCTTCAATTATACTAGTAGTCTTAAAAGGAATATGGATATCCTCAACATGGTTCACAGTCGCGGTCTCGGCCGCTGACTCGGCGGGCACTGAGACGGATCGGTCTCGGCGACTCGGATCAGTCTCGGGCGACACGCGCAAAACGCTACATAGAAAGCTCAAAAAATTCTGAAAAAATCACGACAAATCTTAAAAAAATGTAGACATCCACATTCATGTATCATATATCTAAAACATATCACTTAGCATACTAAACATAAAGCGAAAGCATAAATACACGGTCGTCGGTAGAAGCATATCAAAATACATGCACAATATAGTAAATTACACAAACTACATTCATAAATACATGCTAATATAGTTATTTCCACATTGAATTGCGATGAAGCACAAAATCATCATCATAATCATCTCTGCGGTAAGTAGATAAACCTATACTAGTGCTTATATATCTCTCAAGTTGTGGTTTGTAGTCATGGACATATGTCACACCATAATGTTGGCCTGATGTCAAACTCAACATTTGCATATGACCTTCAAGACTATAAGTTTCTCCATTAGCACTATTGTTGCCCTCATTATTGTCATCATCACCACCGCCGCCATCACCGCCATCATTGTCATCATTATCATATCCATCTTCACTATCATCACTAGTAGAACTGGATAAAACCCCACATCTTTACCATCACCATCATCATCTGCTTCTCTTATACCTCCGAGGGGGAGAGGGGGGAAGATCGAAAAAAGGGAGAGAGATGGAGGGGATGGGAAAGAGACAGAGAGAGACGGGAGATGGAAAGGGAGAAAAATAGAGCGGGTGAGAGAGTGAGGGGGAGAGAGACAGAGGGAGGGGGAGGGAAAGAGACAGAAAGAGAAGGGAGAAGGAAGGGGAGAGGGAGAGAGAGTGGGTGAGAAAGGGAGGGGGAGAGAGAAACAGGCACAGGGAGAGGGAAAGAGACAGAGGGAGGAACATCACCTGGGGCTGGGGAGGAGCGACCGACGGTAATCGGGCGCGACAGAGTCCAGATCTGAGCGGCGGCGATCGGGCAGCGGCGGTGATCTCTAGATCTGAGCGAGAGAGGTAAGTTTTTTTTTTCTTTTTCTTTTTTTTCTTTATACCCGTTCGTCACGGGTGAATATACGTTTCGAGCCGACTCGGCCGAGAATCGGAGTCGACTCGGCCGAGTCACGACCGATTCGGCCGTGAATCGGCCGAGTCGACCTAGTCAACTCCGATTCTCGGCCGAGTCGGTCTCCTCTGAGTTGAGTCGACCGACTCGTTACTCGGACTCGTCTCGGAGCGGGCCGAGACGGATACGACTCGGCCGAGTCGTCTCCGACTCGGCTGAGTCTTTGAACCATGATCCTCAACAACCTTTGAGACATCACATCATCACTAGGTGTAATACTAACATGTCGACTCTTCGAGGGCACTGATAATCATAGTGTCCATATCCCTCACACTTAGAATACCGGGCCTTGGCATTGACTAACCTTGTGAGAGTCGAGTCTATCTTTAAGGCAACATCAAAAGTTTCTTCCACGGAGCCTAAATCATAGGAGCCAGTGATCACAACAAGCCTTATTTTGGACCTTAAACCCCAAATAAACCTAGTTACAATATGAGAACGGTGCTCTCTCACGTCACAACGAAGAGTTAAATTCTCAGATTTGGCTATGTAATCTTGGACAGACATATCACCCTGACGGAAGTTTTGTAACTGATCTAAGAGATGTTTCCTATAATATCTGGTAATGTACTTTTCCTTGAGCTTTTTTTCATTTCTTCTCAAAACTCTATGACAATCCTACGTCGCAATCTCTCTCTACCGAGGCCTAGTAACTATTAGCTGGCTCTATGAGTTTCCTCCTAGCAAATAGGAGTCTAGCTGCATCGCGAAACACTAGGATTACAATGACCATCAAATTTAGGATCTTCTAGTTTAAATCTACGTTCTATTTCATCTTTCTTAGAATGCCATCATGGGTACCCCTACTCTCGTAGTCACCTTTAGTGCAAGTCCTATACTGATAACTCATGTTGGCTACAAATGCAAGTCAGACAATTAACACAGATGCAATAGATAATCTTAGATTCAAACGAAACTGTATGCATTCATTAAAATGAAAAAATAAAATTTTCTAAAGGTTTAAGCCCTAAATGCGAGAAAATCTAATCCTAAAATAATGAAAAGTGACAAACAATTAAGCAATCACTCGAGGGAAGCAGATACAAATCAACTACAAATTGTCGCAGTCCAATCGCACTTGCAAAAATTAAGCAATCAATAAATTAGCTCAAGTTAGGATATTACCTGATGGGCGAGTTGTTCACGCTCAAACGCAAAATTTCTCTAAGAATCCTCGGAGAAACACTGACATTGGAGAGCTGAAATCATCCACAGTGATTCTGGACAGTGGCGATAGTCTGAAAATCAGCTGCTTCGAGGACGGATCAAATCTGACGTGAAACGGGCTCAAAATGGCTCAATACGGCTGCTGGTCTGATTCTGAACTAGGCTGGCTCAGTGAGTTGACTCGATGAGTTGGCTTAACGAATTGGATCGAATCCAGTCTGGCTCAGGCTCAGTTACATCGGTCGGTTTCAGATAAACTGGTCTTGGTTGACTAACAGTGAACGAGTCGGGTTGGCTGAGAGACCCGGGTCGAGGCAATCAGGTAATAACGTGAACCCGCTTGGGATCGAGTCGGACTGAATCGAATGCAGACCTGAAACCCGTTTTCCCCCTATTCCCTCACTCGACTGCTAGGGTTGAGGCGTGGACAACACGGGTGGCGGATCCGGGTGACCTCGTCGGCGGTGAGATCGGAGGTGGCTGTATGGCTGTAGTTCTTCGGCGATGGCTCCGACGAGGTCGGGGACGGCGATGAGGAGCGAAGAGAGATCGAGGAAGTCGACGATGGCGGTGAAATGACGATGGAGGTCTGAGTGCTGTTGCGATGGCAATGTTGGCGGCGATAAGGTCGACGAGATCTAGCTATTGTTGAAGTTGCAACGTCGGAGATGAAGTTGGCTGGTCGGAGATTAAGTTGCAAGTGAAGAGATGCAGTCATCGAGGGCATCGTAGGAAGAAGAGGTCGTCGGTAGCAACGGAGATGGCCGTGAGGTCGTCGGTGCTCAGTCGACGATAGCGGGGCTGGATCTGGAGGGTTTGTTGACGGCGATGGTTGCGGTGATGACTGGGCGGTTCCGGCGAAGTCGCAGTGAGGAGGAGAGGAAGCTCGATGAAGACAATGAAAATGTGGATCTGATGACTCAGATCGATAGGGGAAGATCTGCGTGGAGATCAGTCGATGACGATCAGTGTGATGACGAGGAAGATGGGTTGTCGTGCTCGTTAGTCGGCGACGGCGAGGTGGATGTTAGGGTAAGGACTTTCTTGATGACGATGAATAAGAACAGATCAGATCAAAAGAAAGGAACAAGGTCGCAGATTTATCAAAAGACAACACACAAAGAACACCAGAAGTTACGTGAAAAATCTAAAACAGGGAAAAATCACAGAGTCGCTCGCAAATCCACTATTATCGAGAGATTATAGGGAGATGAAGAACTCACAACGGCTCTTTACAATAGCTCTAGGTTTTCACCATACACACCCTAATTACGGCGGATCTCCTTTTATAGAAAAAACTAGGTTACAAGTTGTGACATTCTTAAACTGCCCTTGACACGTGGCTTGAGTTTCCTGTATCGCGAAGCTTCTAGGCTGGACCGCATTCGCTGCACCTTAGGGGTGTTCTTTTGCTCTGTCGCTCGGAGTGTTCCTCCCGAGACTTTGAGTGATCCCCCGAATACTTGAACATGCCTCCGTCTGAAACTCCAAGATTGCCCACACTCACCTGTAATACGCCTTTACTCGGGGAGTCAGCGAGGTAATCCAGTCATTGGGAGACTCTTCTCGAGGCCTCGCCTCCGAGTCACCCAGGATGAACTTCCCGACTTTCTAACTCCCACTGCAATTGGGTCTCGCAGTTCTTCCTACCTAATACTTCTACGAGGGCGATTCTCTGTCAAGGTCAGCAATTAGGCTCCACCCTTCAAGAATCTCACTTGGAGACTGATAGTCGACGCAGCAGCAACATCCCATTTCTCTCTTGTTCTCGACCATTTCTCTCTTGTTCTCGACTAATCGTGACTCCGAGCGACTCAAATTCGGATCCTTAGGCTTGAAGACCCACATAAGCTGAACAACTTTTCAACTTCTCCACCGTAACCATCTTGGTCAATATATCTTTTGGATTCTAACTCGTGTGTATCTTCAGCAGTAAGAACACACCATCCTTCAATAATTTGCGGATGAAGTGGTACTGCACATCAATTGTTTGGTTCTGTCGTGATAGACCGGATCAATCGTGCTCTGGCTGTCACTGTGCAGTAACAGTGCCTCCTGCTCCCCGAGCTTCTTCAAAAATTGTTCAGCCATATCAGCTCCTTGCAAGCTTTTGTCGCTGCGACATACTCGGCCTCCGTCGTCGACAAGGCAACTATCTTCTGCATCCTCGACACCTAGCTCACAACTCCACTTTCTAAAGTGAAGACATAGCCAGTGGTACTCTAACTGTCTACATCATCCGCAAAGTCAGAGTCAACATATCTCAGCAGCTGAACGTCCGTGCATCCATAGCACAATGCCATATCTGAATTGCCTTTTTTTCAGGGTTGCTCATGTATCTGCTAACAACTCTCACTCCTTGAGCAATGTCTGGTCTCGTGCAGACCATATCATACATCAGGTTGCCCATAACTGATGCATATGACACCTCTGACATGAGAGCCTTCTTATCTTCTGTCGTCAGAGTCAGTGCCTCCGAGAACTTGAAGTGACCTCTGAGTGAAATGTTCACATGTTTAGCATCTGTCATGTTAAACCTCTTCAACATCTTCTTCACGTACTCGGCCTCTGATACTTTAACAACCTCTGTTCTTTCTCTGCGATTCTTATTCTAAGAATTTTTCTCGCAGGTCCCAAGTCCTTCATTGAGAATTCTTTCACTAAACTGGTCTTGAAATTCAAAATCTCTTTCATGTCGGACTTAGCAACAAGCATATCGTCTACGCACAACATTAGCATGATATAAAAATTCTTGAACCATTTGGAATAGCAGCAATGATCACTCCAGTCTTGTGAAATCAGTGCTCACCATGAATTTATCAAACTTCAGATACCACTGAATCGGAGCTTGCTTCAAGCCATAAAGACTCTTTTTTAGCTTGCAAATCAACTGCTCCTTCTCAGGCATTAAATACCCCTATGGCTGCAACATGTAAATATTCTCCTCCAAAATGCCATGGAGGAATGCAGTCTTAACATCTAGCTGTTCCAGATGTAAATCCTCTACTGTTACAATACTGAGCACAGATCTAATGGTAGTAAGTTTCATAACAGGAAAGAAAATCTCGTTGAAGTAAATATCTTCTTGCTGTTAAAATTCCTTCACAACTAGCCTTACTTTGTACCTCCTGGTGCCTTCATTCTCCTCCTTCAGCCGATAGACCCACTTGTTATGCAGGGCACACTTGCTCTCTGGCAATTCAATCAAATCCCACTGTAGTCGTCAGATTTTGATCTACATTAGGATCGTGACATGTGTCTCAGTTCATCAGGATCGTCCTGAGTGAAACACAAGCCCGAGTACCTTCTCGAGACCACTTCAGCCAGGCCCGAGGAGAAAAGCCCGAGCATTTTCCTGAGACCACTTCAGCCAGGACGAAGAGAAAGCCTGAGTGCTTCCCTGAGATCATTTTAGTCCGAGTCATTCATCTAGATATAGAACTTTGGCAAAAACACTTTGCTGGTGGGGAGTCCCATCCCTACAACGCAGGCCCACTATGAAGTCTTTCTCCTCATTACTAGATACAGCTCAGCGGCGGGACTCCGTGATTTGTGGAGTCAATCACACTGCCAGATCACTCTCACGTTTCAAACATTATAATGCCTCCAATCCAATGCAGGTCATTACGGATGGAAGTGGATATTTCTTCATGTCAATCACAACAACAAGCGCGGTGATCTGGGCAGTTACAGGGGAATCACAACGTGCAAATCATGCAGTTATGGAGATTTGCACGACCCACACTATCATTTATGACTCTCAGGTATTTATACATTGAGAACTAGAAGAAAAAGAAGGGCAATCCAAGCCATTGAGCCCAAAAAGATTGTAAACACAAGATAGCTCTACAGATTCATTGTAACTTCTGCAAACCAGTGAATTTCCTCTTTCATCTCCTCATGGTTTTTCCTAGTTTGGGTTTTCATGTAAAATCTCTTGTATTTTCTTGCTTTCTGTGCTGGAATCTTTATTATCGTCCTATAAGCGAGATAACCCTAACTCCCGGTGGTGCGAAATTGACCCTTCGATTAATCGTATTGGAAAATCTCCACAACAAAGTAGTGCTTTCATAGAGATCTGAGTCCCTACACTCAAGATCTCTCCCCTCATAACCTTCATCAAAAAGCCTTTTCCAAATCAACTATGGCCTCACGAAAGCGAGTCGTCGACAGTGCGACATTCAAATGCAAGGTCATCGCAACCACTGGGGGCACGACCCCTTCTCCAACCAACAATCAATCACATACCGAGGACACCGACTCCTTCTCACCACCATCCGCCGATGTCCAACCCATCGCATCAACGAGATGACCCCCTCCTTCAGATGCTCCACGAGATGAGACAGCAAATGAAGGAACAACAATGCAATCTGATCGTGAGCGGGAGCAGATGGCTCTAGACCGCGAAAACATCATTGGGAACAAGAAGAGTTATGGTTGCTTAACCAACAACTCCAAGTCCAAGTTACAACCCTCCAGAATAACTCTACACAAACTGAGGGCAACCCCGAGAGCGACAGGTTTCCCGATCTCTATGCCCTTGATGAGTTGATTAAGAAACAGACCGTGGAGGCCAAGTTACCTCACCACCTATTCCCAACTACTCATATCCACGATTCTCCCCTCTCCAAGGATATTCATGAGTGTGAATTCTCGAGAAAATTCACGATTCTCACTTTCGACTACTACTCCGGAGCGAGTGATCCAGTTCAACACATCAGACACTTTCGGGACAAGATGGTAATTTACTCCCGCAACGATCCAGTCATGTGCCTCACCTTTCCTTCCAGCTTAAAAGGCGCGACCTCAAATTGGTTTTATTCCTTGCCACCACGCTCTATCCATAACTTCTCGGAGATAACTGAGGCATCCTCAACTAGTACACCTCTTGCCAAGAAGACAAAAGAAACAACCACCAGCTCCTCTCTGTCAGAATGAGGCAAGGAGACAGCCTCAAGTCGTATATCAACTTCTTTCAGAGCCAGCTAATCAAAGTCTCTAACTGTGGTGAAGAGGTCTCTGCACTCATATTCATTAGCGGGGTACAAGTCACTCACTCCATGTACAAGCACCTCCTAAAATACAACATCGCCAAGATGAGCGAGATCCTTTCCCGAGCTCAGCCTTACATCCATCTAGAAGAGGCGATGCACTTCGCAAAACCGAGTGATGGTAGAAGGAAGTCGAAATCCACTCACGAAGCTCCCAACCACGCTCAAGATCGACACCGGGGCAACCTGTTTACAAGAAGGAAGTGCTCCGATCCACCCACCAAGACCACTCCGAAGCTATATATCAATGGAACACTTCACTCCACTGAAGCTCTCGATCAATGAAGTCTTCAACACCATCAAAGACCAGCCATGGGTCAGACGCCCAAAATCGATCCTGCACAATCCCTCACTTCCCTAGTTTGGAGGAATACTGCTCCTACCTCGACTGCAAAGGCCACCAAATCGTCCACTGTTAGGCCTGAAGGTACCTGGAAGAAGCGTCTAACATGGCTTCCTTAAAGATTACGTTCTCACTCCAAGCAATTTCCCGACAACCAAACGCTCAACCTCCTCGGGAGCAGAACTTGATCGCCCAGTACAAGATGATCGATTGACTACCCATATTTCAGACATACAAAGCTACACCATCCGTCCACACGCCCGGTTGATGGGACTTCCCCTACTAGGAGGCCTCCGCGAGAACCCTCCGCCGATGGGATTTTTCCTACTCGGAGGCGGTTACAACATCCATCTATTCACACGTCTCGCTGATGGGATTTTCCCCACTCGAAGACGGCCGCGAGAACCCCCGCTGATGGGATTTTCCCCACTCAGAGGCGGTTATAACATCCATCCATTCACACGCCTGCGATCACTCTGTTGTGGGATTTTCCCCACTCAAAGGATAGTGTCTGTACACTCTGCTGATGGGATTTTTCCCACTCGGAAGTGTTAATGCAGCTTGCCTACGAGCTTTTCTTGGTCGTCCTACGAGAGCTGAAACCATCCGTTGTGGGATTGCCTCCACTCGGTGTCCCCCACTCTGCTGCAGGGATTTCTCCCTCTCAGAGCCCCGTCTGCTGTTCCGCTAATGGGATGCCCCACTCGGAGTACAGACACTAGCCTATGGGCTTCCCTCATAGGAACCCTCGGGGCTCGGGCGGATGAAGCCCTGGTAGTTTTCCTCTATCGGGTTCCTTTCATATTCCGATGATGAGATTTTCCCCACTTGGGAAACAACTTCATTGATGAGATATCCCCCACACGAGAGGACAACTCTGCTGATTGGTTTACTCTCACGTTGTAGGAATCGGATCATCGTACTGGATAGGGCCCCTTTCCGAAAGAGACACATCCATCTGTCGTTGTGTGATACCCCCACTTCACACTAACTTTTTGCAGGTCCAACAAGACTGTGACTACACGCGACACAATGTATATTTATGAGGGTTTCCTTGTTTGGATTACCCCCTCAACTAACCGGTCTCGTATGGTCACAAGTCCAATTGCTCTCCCGAGAACGAGAAGTTTCAGGTATGATTTTAATTTTGAATGCGCTTGATAATTTGGCTGCTCGGGTAACTCGGGTTGTATTGGCTCGGTCAGTGGCTCCATGAGATGTATGGTATATCTATGAGGGTTTCCTTGTCTGGATTATTCTCTCGACGTACTAATCTCATGAATTCATAAGCTAAGCTCATGCAACTAAATTTACCCACATTTGCATCTAACATTTTGTTTATGTCTCATTGTATGCTTGTGTGCACATTCTAATTGCTTTCAATACTTGGTTTATACGTCCCGAGATGGGATTTTTCCCACTCGGAGGCGGCAACACCGGCTCCTCTACGGTCATTTAAGACACTCCGTTATGGGATTTTCCCCACTCGGAGACAAGACTCTGATGCAGGGATTTTGCTCGCAAATCCACTATTATCGAGAGAATACAGGGAGATGAAGAAGAACTCACAGTCGCTATTTACGATAGCTCTAGGTTTTCACCACACACCCTAATTATGGCGCATCTCTTTTTATAGAAAAAACTAAGATTACAAGTTGTGACATTCCTAAACTGCTCTTGACACGTGGCTTGAGTTTCCTGTATCGCGAAGTTTCTAGACTGGACCGCATCCGTCGCGCCTCACTGCGCCTCAGGGATGTTCCTTTGCTCTGTCGCTCGGAATGCTCCTCCTGAGACTCCGAGTGATCTCCCGAATACATGAACATGCCTCCATCTGAAACTCTAAGATCGCCCACACTCACCTGTAGTACGCATTTACTCGGGGAGTCAGCGAGGTAGTTCAGTCCTTTGGAGACTCTTCCTGAGGCCCCGCCTCCGAGTCACCCAGGATGGACTTCCTAACTCCTACTGCGACTGGGCCTTATCGATCTTCCTGCGTAATACTTCTCCGAGGGCAATTCTCTGTCAAGGTCTGTAATCAGGCTCCGCAACTTCAACAGGATTGAGGGCGGAGGAGGCTTTACGATGAATAGGATCAGCGACAGTGGGGTGCTGATGAGGACGATGCAAAGGAGGGAGTCGCTGACGTCGGAGGGAGACACTAGATGAAGAAGATTACCTGGATTTGTCCTGGCGTCGTGGCGATATGATGAGGTGCTGGAGTTGGCATCAGAAGGAGACGACACTGACGAGGTCAGTGGGAAATTCATGGGCGAAGTCGGCGATGGCGGCAGGAGTTCTGAGGAGAAGAGGAGGCTGAGAGGTGGGTAAGTTCCTATGGAGAGCATGAATACTAACTTTAGTGGATTTTTTCGGGATTTTCTTGGGGATTTTGAGGGTTTTTGTGAACAGTAAAATTTTCTTTTTTTTCTCTTATTTTTTTTTTGTTTTTTCCCTCTCTTTTTTGTGGTTTCTTTTCTTTTTTCTCTTTTAGGAACTAAAAAAATAAGTTGATCTAGGGTTTTGGGAATTTTATGAATTTTTTAAAGTGAATTTTGTCGAAAGAAAAGAGCAGGTTCCTAGCTTTGATACCAAATTGATGTGGGACGGGAGGGAAAATTAGGGTTTGTAGTGGGGATTTGGTGGATTTGGAGACGAATAGGGATTTGGGGAAGAACAAAGAAAAAATAAATAAAATTTAAAGTAAAGATATGATCACAGATCACTACCCGGTTTATGATTTCATCCCCGTTGATTCAATCCATGAGATTAGAACCAATACCAAAGCAAATAGCTTTCAAATTATTCATAATCAATAGCTGCCTATTTCAATACAAATCTTGGCCTTATATAGGCCCACACAACTAGAAGTTCCCCATCACAACCGATGTGGGACTAAAAACAAAGAAACAAATTATAGGGGTCAAATCTTGGTCACCCTCCAGGATCAAGTCACGTGTCCCGCCGCATCAAGAAAGTCATGAGTACATGCCAACGACTCGCCACACCGAGCGCCACATTCACCCCCAGGAGAGAGACCTCGGGCCTTACTCCGACATTATATACAACCCCGAGGAGAGATACCTTGGGCCCAACTCCGAGGTCATATCCAACCCCAAAGGCGAGGCCTCGGGCCCATTCATTTTGTCATCATATCCCCACGTTCCGAACGCATCTCTTTCCTAGCGAGAGCGATTTTGGATAGTGGCGGATATCCTGTCATGTCAATCCCAGAAATCAAACATAACCCTAACAGAAGAATCCCAACAAAAAAAACGTGCAGATACGAGAATACCAAGATTGACACCATCGATTACGATCCTCAGAGTATATATCCCCCTTGCCCTCCAAAGAGGAAGGGGGACGACGACAAAAGAAAGAAAGAAAAAGAGAAAAGCCATTGCCCCTTGTAATTCTCAAAATATAGTGAATAACTCTCTCTCCTCCTGTGATTTTTCCCAATTTGGATTTCCATGTAAAATTTTTGTCTTTGTCTATTTTCTGTGTTGAATTTGGACCCCAATCACGATTACAACACCCTCTTTTTATTTGTGGTATGAGATCGATTGTTCGATCAATTGTGTCAGGAAATCTCCACCGCAAATTGATGCTTTCATTAAGAGCTGAGTTCCTACGCTCAAGATCTACTCCCCAAACTGACCTACCACAAAAAGCCTCTCCCACGTCACCAATGGCCTCGAGAAAACAAGCAACGAAAGGCGTAACGTCCAAAGGAAAAGCCATTGAAGCTGCCGGGGGCATGATTCCTCTGTCAACCGGCGATCAACCGCGCACCAGCGAAGACACATGCTTCTCAACCTAACAGGAGCGTGACCTCAGCGTCCAGTCTTCACAGCAATGTGAAGACCAACTCCTCTAGACACTCTACGAGGTAAGAGAACAGCTGAAGGAACAACATACACAGTCAAATCGCGAACGAGATTAGATGGCTCTCGATCGCGAGCACATCCTTTAGGAATAGGAGAGATTGAGGCAGCTCAACCAACAGCTTCTGACCCAGGTCGCCGCCCTCCAGAATAACCCAGTGCAAACGAAGGGTAACCCCGACAAGAACAGTTCTTCTGACCTCCGGACCTTTGATGAACTGATCCAGAAGCTGATCAAGGAGGCCAAGTTGCCGAATCACCCGTTCCACCCATCAAGATCCACGACTCTCCCCTCTCTAGGGAGGTCTAGGAATATGAGTTCCCAAAGAAATTTTTCACGCCGACATTCGATTACTACTTCAGAGTAAGTGATCCGGTGCAGCACATCTGCCACTTTCGAGACAAAATGGTAATCTACTCCCGCAACGATCCAACCCTTTGCCTTACCTTTCTTGCCAGGCTAAAAGGTGTGGCCTCGGACTGGTTCTGCCGCCACGCTCCCTTCACAACTTCGCCGAGGTGACTGGAACGTTCCTCACTCAGCATGCCTCCCGCCAGGAAGCCAAAAGAGTAGCTGCCACCTTCTCTCCGTCGTCAGGATGAGGTAATGAGACAACCTCAAGTCCTACATCAATTTCTTCCAGCATCAACTCACCAGAGTCTTCAACTGCGGGGAGGAAGTTGCCCGCCCTCACTTTTATCGTGTTGCAGGTTGCTCATCCTGTATACAAGCATCTCCTGAAGCTCGTCGCCAAGATGAGCGAGGCACTCTCTCGAGCTTAACCCTACATCCAACTAGAAGAGGCGATGAAGGCTTCCTCTAACCACTCTGCAAAATCAGGAGACGAAGGAGGAAAATCAAAGTCCCTTCACGAGCCCTCTGATTACACTCCAGACCGACATAGGGGGCAACCCCCTTACAAGAAAAAAACACTCCTGATCCTTTCCCCGAACGCACCCATAGACAACAGATCGAAGGAATGCTTCACTCCGTTCCTTATCGATGAAATTTCAACACCTTCAAAGATCAACCATGGTCAGACGTCCAGACCACTCCAGTACAACTCTTCGCTTCCCGGGTCTGAGGACTACTGCTCCTACCACGAGGGCAAGGGGCACCCAACCATCCAGTGCTAGGCACTCTAGAAGTACTTGAAAGAGCTCATGAGACAAGGCTTTCTGAAGGAGTATATTCTCACCCCAGAGGCCGCATCCAGACATTCGAACCCACAACCTCCTTGGGAGCAGCATTTGATCACCTAATATAAGGAGATCAACTGACTCCCTGGGCCCAAACAAACAGGACATACTTCTTTCCAATATCAACTACTCCTTCCAGCTTTCAATTTCATGTACTTCATTATTAAATGAAATATTATGTTATACATCACCTCTGATATACATACCTTCATTGACAGTGCATACATCGTCATGCCTCGTTGATGGGATTTCTCCCACTCGTAGGTAGTAATCAGATCAGCTACAACAACATATACATCCAATTGTCCTGATGATGGAGATTCCCCACTCGGAGGTTGCAACACATCACTCCAAAGCAACGCCAGCCATGCGCCTTGTAGATGGGAAATTCCCCACTCGGAAGCAGCAACAGTTTTCCATAGCGCAGTGTCAGAATCCTCAACGAGCTGGGATTTTTTCCCCCACTCAATTTTCATAGCACCCGCACATACCTACGAGCCTTTCTCGGTAGTCCTATGGGAGCCGAAACTCTTCATTGTGGGATTTTCCCCACTCGGAGCCCCCACTCTGCTGTAGGGATTCCCCCTTAGAGTCCCCGTTTGTTCCTGTTGACACTCCAAAAAGACAAACTCTCAGATAACTCTTCAACCGGTCTGAACGATGTCTAACTTGTCGATATTTACAAAAGATAAGTTGCAGACAAGCTGACGACCAGTTTCTGCCCATTCTCAAGGGACAAAGCAGCGACCTAGACTCTACTAATCCAGTGAAATAGACAGTAGGCTAAGTGTTGCCTTTGAAAGACCTAGGCAGGCCTATGAGGTTATGTTAACTGAACATTTAGCCTCGCATGAGCCCAAGGGGATAGCCTCGTCTGAGAGGCTAAGTTTGTCTAGCTTCTCCTTGAAGCTCTTCATAGCTCCGCAGAAAGCTAACTGTCAGTTTTGCCTGAAGCTCTACACAGCTGCGCAGAAGGTTAACTCTTAGCTTCGCCTGAATCATAGCATAGCTCTGCTGAGAGCTTGCTTCTAGCTTCGCCTGAAGCTCTTCATAGCTCCACAGAGAGCTAACTGTTAGCTTCGCCTGAAGCTCTTCATAGCATTAAAGAGAGCTAACTATTAGCTTCACCTGAAGCTCTATACAATCGCGCAGAAGGTTAACTCCTAGCTTCACTTGAAGCTTAGCACAGCTCCGCTGAGAGCTTGTTCTAACTTCGCCTGAAGCTTTTCATAGCTCCGCAGAGAGCTAACTGTTAGCTTCGCCTGAAGCTCTTCATAGCTTCGCAGATAGCTAACTCTTAGCTTCGCCTGAAGCTTGACACAACTCTGCTGAAGAGCTAAAATGGCTAGCCTCGCCTCACCTGGCTAGCCTGGTAACTGCCCCACTAATTAGTGGGGGGGGGATTAATGGGTAGTTACACCCATGATCCCTCATTAAGAGGAGACAATTAAGGGGATCATAACTCCCTATTGAGCCGATAAATAGCCTACTAATAGGCTAGGCTCAGGGCTTTGAAGAAATTCAAGTCCAAGAGAGCTTTTTGAAGAGCATAAAGCTTCTTTGGTGGCTTCAAAACTTAAGCTTATAAGAGATCTACTCTTTCGCTTCTAAGAATTCAGAGAATCACTTCTTTAATTCTACAAGGATAAATTCAAGACGCTAATACCTTAAGATCCTCTTCTCTCAAGGAATCTCCGAAACCAGGTGAGCAGAATTCCCAAGCAGTAGCATTCGAAGATCGATTGCTCGCATCGTCAACGGAATAAAGTGGTCGCACGCTGACCAGACTTTCCCTGGCACACTTGGTGAGGAGATTTCACTCTCCCGTTTTAATTAACCGCAAGTGCACGACTGTTCGATGTAGCACTTGAGGTCGATCTATAGGGACATGTGATTCTTTTGGTTTTAAAACTTCTAAACGAATTGGGGAAAAGTTTGTTAGTTTGGATGAAATATGTGTAAATTTAAGGAAAGTCAAGTCAAACACCTAGGTCGAATCCCCTAACTAGAATCAAGCGGTCAATATCAATCTCCATACCAGTCTACTGTCAATCACCAAATCACTATTCTGAAAAGGCAAATTAAGTCTGAACACCGGATCTAAGTACAGGGTGTCATTCACATTACATAATCCATCAAAGGTAAAGAAAATTGATAAATTAAACTAAATGCAGAAAAGCGGTAAAACCCTAAGCATTGATCATTAACTAAAGATGCATAGCCCGTCAAATATTCAGTTGTTCTAGAAATTAATCTCCTAAAAGTTGTAGGTCAATTGGTGTGCAAAACCCTAGATAGGAGATCTACCAGATGATCACAAGATAGTCTAGCATAGGTTCATCTCCCCTAAATACTCGCGGGAAATTTAGCTATGCATGACGTGATTAACTACATTACAATCCAATAAATAAATCATAATGAAATCAGCTAATTAATTGGTGCAAATGAATAACTAAGTTAATTAACTAATCTAAATTAATATATAACTAATTAATTAAAGTAATCTTTAAACACTAACTAATTAGTCCACTAATGTAATTAAAACTAAGTTAAATGGTTAAACATGAATCCTTACCTGCACTTACCTTTGCGTGGACCCTACATGTGATGCCACTACCCCATGCTACAGTGCCCGAATTGGTGCCTTCCTCACTGATGCACATGGCCTTAGGCCGTGGACCCCACATGAGTGCACCCACTTCCTCTCATGCATGCAATCTCTGGCTGAAGCTTTTGTGCGCCGCAACCATGTGCCCTTTCCTCACGCACAGACTTCGGGGCGACAGTTGCTGCATATGCGAGCCCCACAACACGTGTCTTTCCCAAGGTTGGCTTTAGTGTGCGGTGCATATACTGCCCACTCCGCACGCGAACCGAGGCAAAGTCTGCCTTCTCGCGTGCTAAGCGAGGTAGGGAGAAAGGCACTGTTACGTCGCCTTTACAGGGAAACAAGAGCCAGACCCAATGATCAAACACCATCAACCAGAATGACGACAGAGAATCAAAACCAGAGAAGCAACAACACCCTGCTAAATAATTTTCTAAAGAAAAAAAACTGTGGCCATAAGTTGTCCAAAAACATGGCCGAGAACTGGACAAAAAGTAGTCAAAACAAAAGGCAGCGAAAAACCCTAGGCTATGCATTCTATTTATAGCCTAGGTCTTGTTGGCTATTTTACAAATATATCTCAAAGCAAATATAAAATTACACATACAAGCTATTTAGTCACAATTTACATTAAAGTCCTTGAATTTTACAGAATTACGTTTTAGCCCTAATTGGACTCAAACGTCTCCAAACTGGGTGTAGATCTCTGCGGTGTGAATTTTAGGAGAAGTAGAGTATCTCTCATCTTACTTTCAAACTCTTTTTAGCATGCCAAATGTTTACAAAGTACACTTTTGTGCTCCAATCTTCTCCTGATAGCTTTGTCTGCAAACACCACTAAAATACCATAGTAGTATTATTTATAAACAAATAATAAATAAATATGGGCATAAAATGTGACAAAATTGTGCTCATCAAATACCCCCACACCTATCATTTACTAGTCCTCGAGCAAAACAAATAAAAACAAAAACAAAGTTAACCTAATCTAACTCATTTTTGTAGGAACCACGGTTACACTTAGCACGTGCAACAAGCCGTTAAACTCCTAGGTTAACCCTAGAGGACGAGTTTTTGTCTCGTGAGGGTTTTCAGTGGATTACACCCACAAAATCCATAAAAGAATGAGATTAAGAAATAAATAAAAGTAAAATAAGGATAACCAAAAATCAAGAGAAGGAAATTCAAAAAGTTTTTTATCTACTTAAGTTAACCAGTTAGTAAGATCATAAGTCTCTAAAAGTTTCATTTTCGAGTAAAACCTAATTCAAGGAATCATATTGTCTATAAATAAAGGCTCAAATTCAAACTTTTACACCACCTATCCTAAGTCTCAGATCCTATGTACCCCGAGATCGTGATGTAGTTCTTAAGCTTGGGAATATTTGACTCCAACTTTCATACTTCTTTTGTGTCATCGACATCCCAAGCCTATGAACTAATAGTATAAGTGTTGTTGAGTACATAGATGGTATGTCAGTTTTTAGATTCGACTCTTTATTTTAAGACTCTAAGATTCTTTCATCTCGATTTCACTTTTAAATTTCACTCATGGATACTTACTCACTTACCTATTAGCTAGCTATTAGTAGAATTTTTTTCAAATTTTTTCTTTTTCAAAAATTTTCAATTTTTTTTTTTTTTAAAGAAAACAATGAAGACCCTAGAAAGAAAAGAATAAAGAAAGAAAATAAGTGAATCTCCCCCCACAGCTAAATTATGCCATGTCCTCATGCATATACATGAATACAAAGATAGAATGAATATAGCATATAATACACACATCCACATATGTATACACAATCAAAGAATAAAGCATTCAATTCAAGCATATATGAAAATATGTTGAAATTAGAAATACTCACAGTGCATCGAGAAATTCAATTGTGAAGCAACCAAATCACTCCACGTGTGTGCATCCTTGTTTATCCTATATCACTTACAAATAACTGGACACATAGGTTAGAGAAAGAGATACATAAGAGACTCACTAAAACTGACTCTACTAACTCAAAGAAAAATAAAAAAGACTAACAAACTAAAAGAAAAATAAAACAAATATATACATATGTACAACTTCACGTCTATCTCACACCTAGATCTTTCTAAGTCTATTCCCTCGAGCTCGCTTCCCACTATTCCAATAGATTCTCTTCAAGGGACAAATTGGAGAGGTTAATCTTTTTGTCATCTTTAATTTTATCCTCTCCAACTTGTTCGTCACTTTCTTCCATCTCCTCTTCCCACACCTTCTCCTCACAAATTCATCATTATCACACAACATAATTAGAGTGTCCATAATATGATTGCCTATGAATTTAAGCTCATCTTCAAACATCACCTCAAAACTTGGATCAATAATTTTCTTTGGAGGTGTGTAACTAACCAAAGCATCCCTAACCGATTCATCCAAATATATGAGTTCGTCTTCAAATAGATTTTCAAAGTTTTGATCAATTAGAGATTCTTGAATCATATTTTCAAAAGCTTATCATTGGTTGGCTCATCGAAAGGGAAGATACTCAAATTAAGTATTCTTTTCTCAAAGGGAACTCTAGATTCAAGATGCATGTTTTCTCACCACTATGATCGCAATCATCTTTAAATAATTCTTCAAGAAATAAAGGCTCATCATCCAAATATGCATCCTTATAATTTTTAGCAGTGTGATTCATTCTCTCAACATGATTAGATGAAATCTTTGGCTTCTCAACAAAACTCTTTTCAAAAAATTTACAAAATTCATCCTTAAATTTTGCTTTGAACAAAAGTTCATCATCATCACATTCATTCTCACATAAGATTCAACTTGCTCACAGGAGGTGTATGTATATCCAAATCATCTCTACACAATTCATCCAAACACAAATGATCATCATCAAAACAGCATGCTTCAGGCACTTGTTTAACTTTCTCAACTTGCTTCTCTTCAAATTGAATAAAGTGAAATGATGGGACTCGAAGGGTATCTCAATAGAATGAGTAAACATGTCTTATGGTCAATGATTTGCTCTTCGGGTCTCACAGTTTGGATTTTGTTCACTTTATGAAAGTTGATATGCTCTTAGATTGACATGGGTTGAGTCGGTATTGACTCATGAACTAGTTGAGTAGAAAGGGATCCTTCTCTTACTCACTAGCTAACTCACTTGCTGACCTATTTGGGCAGGCCACGAGTTGAGCATTGTCATTGAGCTTTCGTTTAGAAAATTGCATGAAGTCATCAAAAGTTTCCTTTAATATGAGTTGTGTCCCCTCTTGAATTCTCTTGCACTCAACTTGTGGAAGTTGATGGAACTCTTGAATATGATCTGGACTTGTGGTTGAAACAGGTTGATTGAGATGAGTCATTATCTTATCCATGTGAGCACATGACTTGATTAACTGCTGATTGGTCTCGACCATAGTCTGCTGCATGGATTCAGAACTCTTCTCTAATGTGCTCATCAGTTATTCATGCTCATTGTCAAATCCTCAAGATGGAGATGGTGGTTCAGTTTCGGACCAATTGGATTGATAATTTATATATAATTGATCCCATGCAGAATCAGAATAATTTCAACACCCCAAATTCAAATTTGATGGATAAGGTTCGCTCGTAGGTCCTTGAAATGTGTGGAGTTGATTTTAACCTGGTCCTAGCGAATACCCTACTGAAGGATACTGTTCTGATAGATGATTTGGATCTTGGCAGTGATGGCAAGTCACGTAATGGTATGAAGAAAATGAGCAGCTTATAAGATGGATGTACTCATTACAGTTTGAAAGAGAGGTTGGTGGATGGAAATGAGGGTCTTGCCTATAAAATGGATCGTAACCTAATGAATTTGGATAGGCCATGGGAAAAAAGATTTTTTAATGTTTTTTTTGGATTTTTTTGAATTTTTTTTATAATCCGATAAAAGTGTCAAAATTAAAGATAGAACACTGTGTCTCCCCTACAACGGCGCCAAAAACTTGATGGGGAGATTTCACTCTCCCGTTTTAATTAACCGCAAGTGCACGGTTGTTCGATGTAGCACTTAAGGGTCAATCCACAGGGACAGATGATTCTTTTGGTTTCAAAACTTTTAGACGAATTGGATTAAAAGTTTGTGAGTTTGGATGAACTATGTGTCAATTCAGGGAAAGTCAAGTCAAGCACTTAGGTCGAATCCCCTAAACTAGAATCCAGTGGTCAATATCAGTCTCCATACCGCTCTATTATCAATCACCAAATCACTATTCCGAAAAGGCAAATTAAGTCTGAATACTGGATCTAAGTACAGGGTATCATCCACGTTACATAATCCATCAAAGGTAAAGAAATTGACAAATTAAACTAAATGCAGAAAAGTGGTAAAACCCTAAGTATGGATCATTAACTAGAGATGCATAGCCCGACAAATATTCAGTTGTTTTAGAAATTAATCTCCTAAAAGTTGTAGGTCAATTGGTGTATAAAATCCTAAATAGGAGATCTAACAGATGATCACAAGATAGTCTAGCTTAGGTTCATCTCCCCTGAATACTCGCGGGAAATTTAGCTATGCATGACGTGATTAACTACATTACAATCCAATAAATAAATCATAATGAATCAGCTAGTTAATTGCAGCAAATGAATAACTAAGTTAATTAACTAATCTAAATTAATGTATAACTAATTAATTAAAGTAATCTTTAAACACTAACTAATTAATTCACTACTTTAATTAAAACTAAGTTAAATAGTTAAACATGAATCCTTACCTGCACTTACCTTTGCGTGGACCCCACATGTGATGCTACCACCCCATGCTACAGTGCCCGAATTGGTGACCTTAATCACTAAGGCCATCTCCACCCACGCTAAAAATAGCGTGGGTTGGCTTGCAAAGAAATGGCGTGGGGTCCAACCCCACGCCATTTCGTACCCGGCATTTTGCCGGGTCTACAGTGCTGCGCCAGAATTGGCGCAGCACTGTAGCACCCGGCAAAATGCCGGGTGCCTTTTTTTTTATTTTTTTATTTTAGTTTAGTTTTAAATTTAGATTTTTTGTTTTATATTTTAGTTTTAGTTTTATTTTAGTTTTAGTTTTAAATTTAGATTTTAGTTTTAGTTTAGTTTTAAATTTAGATTTTTTGTTTTAAATTTAGATTTTTTTTTATTTTAGTTTAGTTTTAAATTTAAATTTAAATTTAGTTTACTGTAGCACCCAGCACTGAAAGTTAATTTAAATTTTAGTTTTTATATTTTTGTATTTTATTTAGTTTTTATATTTTAATTTTTTAATTATTTGTTTTTAAATTTATAATTTTACTTTGTTTAATTCAATATATTTTATTAAGTTTTTTATTTTAAGTTTACATTTTATATTTTTTATTTAATTATAAATTGTCAAATTCACTAATTTGAAATTAAAAATTATTACCAGCTAAACCACGTATAATTTAATATTAAGATAATTATAACGGAACACAAATCACATATATTACTAATTAAAACTGACAGATACAATAACAGAGTTGCAAATACATGAATTCAACTAATACAACATAGAGAGTGCGGAACATAATAGCAGATACATTAAATAAAGAAGATATTCAAATAAACTAAAATATAATCTAATAGTCTCCTAAATTGCCTCCGCTTCCACTACCACCTGGATTGTTCAAATAATCAAAGTTTGGAAAGAACGGTTGTTGACGCTCAACTGCTCTTTTCTCTAAAATCTCAAGTTGACGAGCTTCGATATGTGCACGTATAGTTGGATTTGAAATAGAATTCAAATCTCGCAATAAAATCCTATCCTCTTGCAACGTAATATGTTGCTTCTGCATTTCCATCTGCTTCTCCTGCATTTCCATTTGCTTCTGCCTATCTTCACGAGAATGTTCTAACATCGCCATAAGTTTAACATTATCGTCACTCAACCTTTTGACAACATCATCAAATTCACTGTCTTTTTTCCTCTTTGTCTTGGCCTTTTTCACTCCAATGGGCCGTTGAGACGAGGTGCCAGCGGGGACATCATTTAAGTGGGTAGCGAACGATGACAGTCCAGGAGATTCTGGTGTTTGAAATTCTGGTGTCAGATTCTCAGATTCGGAGGACACATAATTTGAGGGTGTGTGCTGCTGAGATCTTTGTCGAGCTGTAGGGACATTATCTACAAATTTTTCAAAATTCTTCAAAATATTCCATACATGATCAAATTTGAAACCTTTGTTGTAATTAGGATCTTGCGCGAGCAACCTTTTTGCATGATCTACCTACAAACAAAAACAGATTCAAAGCTAAATATCGACATACATAAATCGATAATAAAGAATTGCAGGAAATACTTACAATGTCTTGTTCGGAAGCCCCGCTAGGATTTAGATTTTCTACTTGCCTGACGCATCCATTTAGCTTACGGATGGCCTTCTCTATTATTTTCATTCGACATTCTAAAGATCTAGTACTCCGAGATACCCAACAATCAGGCTTTCCTTCATGATACTTATCCGTTACTCGCGACCAAAACATGTTTGAAGACTGGTATGCACCTGTAATTGGATCTTGAGAAATCTCCATGTAAACCTGAGAAAGGAGAACATCTTCGGGGATGGAGTAACCAACATTTCGAATAGACATCTTTTAGAAGAAGTTTGTGGGAGACTTGATAGACTTAGTAGAAGAGTTGAAGAGAAGGTAGAAATCTTTGCATTTTTATGAATGAAAATGGTGCTATTTATAACCAAAATTATGGTGCTATTTTGAAATGCAATCTCTAACAGAGTCGTCCTCTTGTGCTTGTGTTGTCAAATCTGAACATGACAGCACCGACATTGAGATATCAATACGAACAAGACAGAGATTCCTTGTCTTCTCAATTTATGTCTGAGTCGTCCTCTTGTGCTTGTGTTATCAAATCCGAACATGACAGCAATGACATTGAGATATCAATTCAAACACGACAGAGATTCCCTGTCGTGTTCAATTTATGTCAGAGTCGTCCTCTTGTGCTTGTGTTGTCAAATCTGAACATGACAGCACCGACATTGAGATATCAATACGAACAAGACAGAGATTCCCTGTCTTCTCAATTTATGTCTGAGTCGTCCTCTTGTGCTTGTGTTGTCAAATCCGAACATGACAGCAATGACATTGAGATATCAATTCAAACACGACAGAGATTCCCTGTCGTGTTCAATTTATGTCAGAGTCGTCCTCTTGTGCTTGTGTTGTCAAATCTGAACATGACAGCACCGACATTGAGATATCAATACGAACAAGACAGAGATTCCCTGTCTTCTCAATTTATGTCTGAGTCGTCCTCTTGTGCTTGTGTTGTCAAATCCGAACATGACAGCAATGACATTGAGATATCAATTCAATCACGACAGAGATTCCCTGTCGTGTTCAATTTATGTCAGAGTCGTCATCTTGTGCTTGTGTTGTCAAATCTGAACATGACAGCACCGACATTGAGATATCAATACGAACAAGATAGAGATTCCCTGTCTTCTCAATTTATGTCTTAGTCGTCCTCTTGTGCTTGTGTGCTCAATATTCTACATCATTGTCACCTCCTATATAATGACATACTTCATCTCATATTATTCAAAACACCAATAGATATATCTCTTTCAAAAATTAGTCTCCACTCATTTTTATTCACAATGAGTTATAATGTTGGAGCGAGTAATGCATCTTCATCAGAAGAGGAGGAATACCCATTGTTTCCTGTCGCCAACGACTCTGATGATACCGCCAACGACCCTGATGATACCGCCATATCAATTATGATCCAAAACAACAATATGATAATAGCACATGGTATCAACATGAGAAGAAGGCAATCTATTCACGGTGGCTCCATCCCAGGTCATATAGTCATCAATCGTGATCGTGAAGCTGCTGATAACAATTTGTATAATGATTACTTTAGCAGTAATCCACGATTCAATGCCGATATGTTTCGTCGAAGGTATCGAATGTCTCGACCTCTTTTCCTTCGTATTGTTAATGCAGTTGCAGATCATGATCACTACTTCAAACAACGACGTGATGGACTTGGCAGAGCTGGATTATCAATACTGCAAAAAACACTGCCGTGTTTCGGATATTAGCATATGGACTCTCAGCAGATGCTACCGATGAATATGTTAAAATTGGTGAGTCAACTGCGATTGAAAGCTTACAAAGGTTTTGTCGTGCTGTTGTTGAGATTTTTGCAGAGCGATACCTTAGATCACCAAACACAAATGATATTTCAAGGCTGCTTCATACTGGTCAGCAACGTGGATTTCCCGGAATGCTTGGTAGTTTGGATTGTATGCATTGGAAGTGGAAAAACTGCCCGACAGGTTGGGCTGGACAGTATAGCGGACGGTCAAGATCACCAACTATTATTCTAGAAGCAGTAGCTGATTATGATCTCTGGATATGGCATGCATATTTTGGTATGCCCGGTGCAAACAATGATATTAATGTATTAGAATCATCTCATTTGCTTTCCAATCTTGCTCAAGGTACTGCTCCTCCTGCTAATTATGTTATTCAAGGAAAGGAATATAATATGGGTTATTATTTGGCTGATGGTATATACCCAAAATGGGCCACTATTGTTCAAACCATTCATGAGCCGCGTGGTCGAAAAAGAAAGTTCTTTACAACGAGGCATGAGTCATGCCGAAAGGATGTAGAGCGTGCATTTGGAGTTTTGCAGTCACGTTTCGCTATTATTGCAGGACCAACACGTTTTTGGAGAAAAGAAGTGCTTCATGATATAATGACAACATGTATTATCTTGCATAATATGATAATTGAAGATGAACGTGATTTGACTGCACCAATTATGGATGCAGTGGAAGTGCCAGATCCGCAAGTTGAACGGGTGACGGACGAAAGTTTCCAGATCGAACAATTTCTTGCCCGACACAGACAAATCAAGAACAGAGATGCTCATTTTGAACTTCGTAATGCATTGATAGAGCATTTGTGGGAGAATTTTACAAATTCAGATGACTAGTGTATTGTAATATTATGTTATTTTATATTTTAAGTTTGGAATTCCATGTTCAATGTTAATAATTGTTTTATGCTTAAATTTGTAATTTGTTGTGCATTAGCAAAATCGTAGTGTAAAATAAATTCCTTTTGTATTTGTGATTCACCTCGGTCGTACAATTATCTAGTGTTTATATTGTTTTATATAAATTAAATGAAAAATAAATCTATTAATTTAAAAATTGAATATATTATTAAAAATTTCATATTTCTTATAATTGAATATAGTAGAATTAAAAAATAATTTCTTAATTTCATAAATAAAAATATAATTAATTATTAAAGTTAAATATTAAATATTATATAAAATTATTAAAAAGTTAAATACATTTTAAAATATTTTAATAGTATTACGCAATTTACTTAAATTATCATATAATATGTTGATAATTAAATTTGATACAATAAAATAATAATAATAATAAAATATGTAGAGAATATTCCATTTGGAGTGAAAAAATGGAGTGATGGTTGGAGAGGTTTTTGTTGAACCCTCCATTTTGGAGTAAAAGTACACTCCAAAATGGAGGGGGTAGTTGGAGATGCCCTAACGCACATGGCCTTAGGCCGTGGACCCCACATGAGTGCACCCACTTCTTCTCATGTATGCAATCTCTGGCTAAAGCTTTTGTACGTCGCAACCATGTGCCCTTTCCTCACGCAGACTTCGGGGCGACAGTTGCTGCATACGCGTGCCCCACAACACACGTCTTTCCCTGTGTTGGCTTCAGTGCGAGCTGCATATACTGCCCACTCCGCACGCGAACCGAGGCGAAGTCCGCCTTCTCGCGCGCTAAGCGAGGTAGGGAGAAAGGCACTGTCACGTCGCCTTTAACAGGGAAACGAGAGCCAAACCCAATGATCAAACACCATCAACCAGAATCACAACAGAGAATCAAAATCAGAGAAGCACACCATCAACCAGAATCACAACAGAGAATCAAAATCAGAGAAGCAACAACACTCCGCAAAATAATTTTCTAAAGAAAAAAACTGCGGCCAAAAGTCATCCAAAAACAGGACCTAGAACTGGACAAAAAAAGTGGCCAAAACAAAAGGCAGCCAAAAACCCTAGGCTATGCATTCTATTTATAGCCTAGGTCTTGTTGGCTATTTTACAAATACATTTCCAAGCAAATATAAAATTACACATACAAGCTATTTAGTCACATATTTACATTAAAGCCCCTGAACTTTGTAGAATTGCGTTTTTGTCCCAACTAGACTCAAACGTCTTCAAACTGGGTGTAGATCTCTTTGGTGTGAATTTTAGGACCAGTAGAGCAACTCCGGCAACGTCAAATCTTTCGTCTTGCTTTCAAACTCTTTTTAGCATGTCAAACGTTCACAAAGTACACTTTTGCGATCCAATCTTCTCCTGATAGCTTTGTTTGCAAAACACCACTAAAATACTCGAATAGCATTATTTATAAACTAATAATAGATAAATATGGGCATGAAAATGTGACAATTGTGCTCATCAACACTTCCCCAGAAATCTCAGTAGAAGATTCTTATAATTTTTCTTTTTAATTGTAATTTTCTACAACAGTTTTTAAGTTTTCCCCTTTGCAAATCTATGGAAAGCAAGATGACGACTTCGCTGGGGAAAGCATTCTCCACTACTGAGAATGTGGTGTTATAATGCGACGATCAGACCCTCGGGTCTATTGTTGAGACTTTGGTAATTAACTTTGATGAAGAGAAGTTTGAGCAACTTCTCTCTAGGGATAGTGCAAGCCCTTTGAACGTGCGCAACAACGGAAAATTTCCTTGGTCAGTGCTCCTCTGGTCAAGGCTTAGAAGCAAACGCCAGTCTCTGTTGAAACTAGTATGGCTCCATGCGAGCCTACTTTAGCCTCATGCGAGGCTCAACCAGCTTCATGCGAAGCTAAAGTCCTAAGTAGACCTGCTACAGTCTCCTCCAATGAGACTAATTTAGCTCTGTCTGAGCTCGCAACAGTCTCTGTTGGGGCGACCTTGGCCTCACGCCTAGTCAGAGACGAATCTCTTGATTCAGCTTCATACGAAGTTAAAATAGTCTGTGACTGATAGGCTATTTCAGCTCTCAACAGAGCTAAGGCCGATGCTCGCTCATCCCGCGAAGATAAGGCCAAAGCGCCATGCGGCGCTAGAAGAACCCAGCCACGCAGCGGAGCTAATCTAGCTTCACTGAAGCGCCAGCACAGCGCTACACTGCTAGCTTCGCCTCCAGCAGCGAAGCTAAAGCACTTTGTGCAATGACAACTTCGTAGTGTGAAGTTAAGTACAACAGTGCTAAGTTCGCCTCCAGCAGCGAAGCTAAGGCACTTTGTGCTGTGACAGCTTCGCAGTGCGAAGCTAAATCCTGCTACATTGTTAGCTTCACCTCCAGCAGCGAAGCTAAGGCTTTTTGTGCTGTGACAGCTTCACAGTACGAAGCTAAATCCTGCTACATTGTTAGCTTCGCCTCCAGCAGCGAAGCTCAAGCACAATGTGCTATGTCAGCTTTGTCGTGCGAAGCTAAGTCTGGCAACGAGGTTGTACTAGCTTCGCCTCCAACTAAGCAGAAAGCCTTGAAGGCTAAACCCAGGATTCTCAACCCACGCGGGCTAACATCCAGTTTCCCCGAGTTTCTGTGTTGGATTAGTTGGATCCAGGTAACACAGACTTGCGGGATTATTTGAGCAACAAGCGGAAACTCCACTCCGAAGAGCCAGTTCACATCTCACTATCCTAGTGCGGACAAGCGCGGTGTCAACCTGTGACAGTACATTCTGTCCACTATTATTTGAGGCCAAACCCCACAACTTCTCCTCCAAGCCAGCAATCGGTGTTCAATCGGTTATCATTCTAAACTTCTGAGAAGCCCAAGTCTCGAAAGAAGAAGACAATAAAGGTGCCTCACCTCGTAGCTGCCTTTGTCAACATGATAGGCAGAGGAATGGATCTGCTACGATTTCGAAGGAGACAGAGTGTTCACACTCCCTCATTTAACCAGATTCTGACTATAGCCCCGGCTTAAGTCAGGTCCTGGTTGAACTAGAGGGTGCCTTCCAAGGCACTAGCTCTAGGGTAGCAATACCCTACAACTACGGACAACCCTCATTTTCAACGGGGGGTAATGTAACCATTGAGAAGCCTATTCTAATGGTCTGACGATGAAGAAGAAGCTAGTGGTTATGCCTCCTCAGCCACTGTCAGCTTTATCCAAACTGGGTTTGTATCGACCAACATGACCGATGATAACAATGATGATAATCTCCATCGTCGCTTGGAAGCACGTGATATGACTTCCAAGGTCCAGCAAGAAGCCTTGGATAAGATCCAACAAATATTGGCTCAGCTCCTGACAAACTGGAACAATGATAACACCGGTAGTAAGCACGAAAGTGAAGAGAACAACGACAATGAACCTCCCAAGACCTAGCATTCAAAGGAGGGCTCTTCAATCGATACCGAAGTGATCAAAGGCATCAAAACTCAGATCGCATGCCTGGTTCAAAGAGATGAACTGAAGAAAGTGGGGATGACGCGCCCCTACCCCTTGGAATGGGATTCTGTTCTATATACGCCAAAGCTCAAGCCACCAACGCTGCACTCATATGATGACAAGAACTTGCCAAATCAACACATTTACTACTTCCGATCACAAACCGGTAATGTAGTAGGTAATGATGCTATCACAGTTAGACTGTTCATTGGCACCCTCAAGGGCCTTGGACTAGTTCAGGAGTCTCCCCGCGACCATCAATTTCTGGCTCGACTTGGAAACCTGGTTTCTCTCCTGATTCTACGAGGATGATACCAAGGTGACCATGGACACTCCTTTCGGCAGTCCAGAAAGGATGAGAATCTGTACGGGATTACATAGAGAGGTTCTGTAACCTCTCTCATGTGCCCTGCAGGCATGCCTTTGCCCATGTTGCTTCAAACATGTAGGCATAACTTCCTTGAAAAGGTGGAAGTTCACATAGGAGTCGTCAAGGCTCACACATGGAAGGAACTTATTGAACAAGCTGAAATAGCTGAGAAATCAGCTAAAAAGTTTGAGTCACCCAAAAGCAGGTGGGGAATCAACAGCAGAAGCCATGACACGGCTGAATCTTTGGATATATCAATGTTGGAAGTATATGGAGAAACCCGATCAAAGAAATATAACTCCAACATAATTTCAGAGCATCAGAGACAATACTCCTTCAAAAATAAGCATGTGGTGACACTTTTCCACTTGCTCAAGAAAGGCAACAAGCTCAAGTTGTCTGAGGCTAGACACCCAGACGAAGTGGGATGAACAAACGATCCTAACTATTATTTTTTTCATAGGATGGTTCATCATCCTATTTGCAGGTGCAATGTCCTTAGGGACAAAATTCAAGCGATGATTGAAGCGGGTGTTTTGACTCTGAAGTCAGAACATAAAAGGGTCACTGCCTAACCCCTATCCTGAAAGGGAGGATAGAGGTAGTCAACTCTACTTTCAAAAAGCATGGGTCTTATCCCATCAACGACTAAAGCAATGGGACTAGCCAGTCCAAAGCTAAAGGTAAATCTTTCAATGTCTCTTAGCAACAGATGACACCTCACCAACAACTCTTCTTTGCAGCTCTGAAGAGGACACAACCGTCTCAGCCGCAATTTGATAGCTGACATGCACTAGGTCTGGCAAATAATACTTGCGACAATACCACCAGGGCCCCGACGAGACATAACAGCCAATGACGTCAGAAAACGCACAAGGGTTGGATATGTCATTCTACCCAAGGTTCTAAATATCGGATATCGGGATCGTATCAGATGGGGGTTTTTCATATCGGATATCGAATATCGGGGGAGATAGCGGGGATACGCGCGCATATCGAGCGTTCATATTAGACACTATATATAATGAAATATTGATAACTAAAAGTTGGTTTAGAGCCATTGATATCATCTATCTAATAAAAATGATGTAATATGCTTGCAAAAGTAGTAAAAAATATATACATTTGCATGCAGTCTTGCAATAAATAAGTTATTTCATATCGGGCAATATATCGGGCGATTTATCGGCCAATATCGGGTGATTTTTCGTCCGATATTTCAAATATCGGCCTTTTTTTTGCTGCAAACGATATGGCGAACGATTTCCCAATATCGTATCGGCAGCAGGCAAAAAAGGAGATATCGGACGATATCTCGGCCGACTCGGCCGATATTCAAAACAGGGATTCTACCAACCAAATGGGGACAACCTTTCATAGTAGAGACAGTCTACCCAAGTGGAGCTTATCGCCTAGCGAATCCAAGTGGTGACACGCTCCTGATGTCAATCAATGACAAGTGCTATATATGATCATGTTAACATTACACCTCTGATCATCAAATCGGACTCGTCTGACTGTTTCACCTCCTCGGGGAGTCCCTTTCCCTAGGTGGAATCAATTTTAACCATCTCTGCATTCTTCTTTCAGCAAATCAGTTCGGTTTCACGATAATTTTGAACGAGTCGAATTCATCGAAAGTTTGTGATACATCTTTGCAAGACTTTTCTAGTGTTTCCACATTCATGTCTAGACACGAAGATCATCTGAGAAACAGTCTTGATAAACAAAAGGTGACACTACATGAGGAATGTCGATCTACCTGACAAATTCCCCAAGAAGCTTATGTAAATCACCTAGAGGGGGGGTGAATAGGTGATGGCTAATCTAATGGTCACTAAATGCGGAATTAAAAACTATTATGACCTAAACAAAACTATTACACTAAACACCACGTATAACACAAGAGTGTAGCCGAATTCCCCGTGAAGGGCTCTGGACTAACTCCTCTAGATTCCCCTAGATAAGGGTTGAGGTGCCGCGTTGGCTCTCTTCGTTGAATACAAGTGTTAGCAAACAAACCCAAGCAATATAACAATTAAGCACAATATGTATATCTAGCAATTTAAGATGAAAGCAATAGTAGCATGCAAGATAAACACAAGGAGATAGAGAGAGAGTGAGCAATCGCAAACACAAGGGATTTGTTTCGAGGTTCGAGCACACTTGCTCTACATCCCCGCCTTCGACACTACGAAGGATTTCCACTATGCACGATCCCAATGGATCACTCCTCGGTGCTGCAACACCTACAAGCCCTCGGACTCTCTAGTCCCGTACGCACCGCAAGCCCCACAAGCTTGCCGAGGCCGCACCTCAAACCAAGAGTTCACACACGAACTCTAAACCACCGCGAACGCACTCGTCCGCCTCCTCAAAGGAACAAAGAAAAGTCTTTGGTGATCACAACACTTTGATCACCTAAAAACAATCTCACTACAACACTCCTACAGAATGAATAATCAATGAATAGCTCAAGTGTTTGTGTGAGAAAACAAGGAAAGAGGTGGTGGAGGAAAACTCAAGAAATCTCTTTTATAAACACTCTTATAAAACTCCCCTTTTGATTGGAAGTATTAGCTCTCAATTTTGTGGAGAAAACTCTTTTAATGGAGTAGGAAAAACTGGGTCAAAGTCCACTAGAAATCTTGTTGAAAAACAATGCCCAAACCCCCAAATTTATAGGCTCAGAAAAACTAGCCGTTGGGGTCTGTCAGAACTGCCGGTCGACCGGCCGGTCGACCGCCAACGGTCAGAAATTCGACCGTTGGGACTGCGGTCGACCGCCCGGTCGACCGAACCTCTGGAACAGATAGTCAGACTCTCTGCCGGTCGACCGCTCGGTCGACCGGGCCATTTCCAGAGAGCAGACCTCTCTGGACGGTCGACCGGGTCGGTCGACCGGCCCTCCTGCCAGAACAGGCGTGCACGTCTGTGCACGTCGGTCGACCGAGCCGGTCGACCGACTTCAGCCCCAGTCGACTTGGTCGGTCGACTAGTCAACTGGCTGAAGCCTGGAACAGAAAATCTGGGGATTAAAAATTGGTCTTTTTGAATGAAATAAAATCCCATAAAATATTGAAAAATCTACAAAATAGTTTTGATGTTATACTTTGATAAACAAACATGCTTGCACAAAATCAAGGCATGTTACATTTAATTTGGACTATTTTTGTAAGTTGGAAAATATGGCTCAAACTAAAAACAGTATTTTTGTTTTTCCAAAACTTGTTTTTCCAAAACTTCTCCAAATACAAAAAATAAGATATTTAAACTCTATTAAAGCATAGTGTGTATGGATATGATCCACTACACAAACATGGTGAAATATCTATGTTTTTGACATTAAGCTCTAAAATCGGTTTTGTTAAAACATGTAACTTGAATACCAAAAACCAAACATGTATTTTTTCAAAATGAAAGTCTTTTCTAAACTAAAAATTCTTTTATGAAAAGACATCTAAAACAAGAGTGTGTGTGTATGTTATACTTGAGCAATCCACCAACTATTCTATCCTTTACATTTTATCTAAAAATGAAATCTTCTAAAACAAACCTAGACTCAAGTCTTCATCTTCTTGAAGTCTTCACTTGAAGCCTTCTTGACTTGGTTCAAACACCGTGCTAGCTCCAAAACTTGACTTTAAATCCTTTGTTGAAGCTATGCACCTACTAAGATCTTGATTATGAATCTGTCACTAATTAAACACAAGATCATTAGTAAACATAACTACATGAGTTGATCATCATCAAAACTAGAGTGATGGGCCTTCGGGCCAACAATCTCCCCCTTTTTGATGATGACAAAACTCATGAAGTTATATATGCATGGATTAAAGTAAAGCTTCAAAGAAGCTCCCCCTTAACTCATGCATAATAAATAAACAATAATATGCAATGGAGGCACATAAACATGTATGCAAATATATGGAGATAAACATGCTAACAAGCATAAAACACAAATCAAATTCTTTTTCTCCTATTTGCAAAATAAAACATATATGCATAAGCAATCCTTTTTCTAAAAACATGCATATAAACCAAAATCTTTCTCCCCCTTTTGTCAATCATCAACAAAGGGGTTAAAGTAAAAACAAAATTTTTCTCCCCCTTTTGTCATAAACAAATAGATCAATAAGGGGTAAACACAAATCAATCAATAAAAGGTTATATGCGATATACATTCATGAAGAGGAAGACACTAAGTTAACTTCCCTGCACATATACATTACATGAAAGAGGGATGACAAGCCCTAATTCACATAACGCATAATATGCAATGCATAAGAGGAGATGTGAAGCTCCCCCTACACACGTGTATCACATAAAGAAGAGTTGTCAAGCTCCTCAAAACAAGATGCACTCAACATGAATCTATATGTAGAAGAGATGTTAAGCTCTCCTTGCATATAGGAAATACACATCAAAACATTTTTAATTTTTCTTAAACAAAATTTTTTAAAGGTATCAGAGCTCTTGTAAAACAATCAAATTTTAAGATACCAAATTGTAAATAATCATTATTGTAAATCATATTGATACCAATTGAAATTTAACAAATATGAAGTTGAAACATATTGATACCAAATGTAAACATAATGATCAAATATTTTTATTTTTCATCATAAATTTTGTGCTTTAAAAAAAGTGAATCAATTGTAAATATAAGCACATGAAAACATATATATGTATGAAAAGAGAATACCAATAGCAATTGATATTATGGAAACTAATGAAGCATACATATATAGGAAACAAAATATGAGTATATACAAAAATATCAATTGAGATACCAATTGAAAATAACAATGTAAATCATGTATATAACTCATAACCTACCACCCTTCATATGTACAAGGTAAAAGATTTTCAATAAGGCTTACAAGCATACACGCCCAGCCATCCGCCCATCTGAAGGTAGGGATTTTCAAAAATAGTTTTTGAAAATAGTTTTAGCATTGAAAATCACTACCAAATGAAGAATAATTAACTAGTTAAAGATAATTTTTGAGAAACTAGTTAAAGATCCTTCAAAACATGGAATCAAAATCATATGTATTTCATGAATCATACCAAATACACAAGAGTTGCCACTCAAATCGATAAAGCTCATAAAAGTGTTCATGAAACAATGTCATGACAAAACAAATGAAGTGTGAGTGTACAAAAACCATGTGTTTAGCATTTTTCATGAAAATAATCAATGAAGCTCAAAACACAAAAATCATTTTATCAAACAAAACATGAAAATTCATTTTTCATTTTTTTTTAAAACAACCTTCTAGGTATATGTATGATTTATTCAATTCTAACAATATGCATACATATCCCAAACATAAAAGAGTCTATTAAATGTATTTGCATGAAGGCAAGAGACTCACGGGTATACATGTATATTTATTAGATTTGAATTAAAAATACATATACATGAAGTAAAACATGAAAATAGGCAAAACATGTATAAATGAGAGAATCATCAAAACTAGCATATACATGTGCATAAGGTGGGTACAAATGAGCATGAAGTGCAAACATATATAAATCAATTTGTTCTCACTATTTGTACATGTATAAATACAAGTTTTGACAAATACTACATCTAAACAAGATTTTACACATGAAACACAAAATACATAAAACATGAACATGCTATAAATATCACATATGAAATAGGCATGTAAATAAATTAGGAGTTTAGAAATAGTTACCAAACCAAGGAACTACTCCAAATCTCCAAACATGGTGGATGTCCCACCAAAACTCCTTGATAGCGATGCATCCAAAAATAAGTCCATCATGTCCATGTGCATCCACCATCAAGGCACCAAATCTCTCACGTCTTGTGAGAGCCCTCACCTACATCAAATACACAAGGTGGGACTTTGGTACCCATTTTCTTTTGGGTCCTTGGGGGTTAGCTTTGTAAGGGACCCAAACATTTTTATTAGCAAAATTCATAGCATTTATCTTATCATAGCAAAATTTTGCTAAATGGCCTTTGCGGCCACAATGTGTACACTTGTACACCTTAGGATGCTTATGTGTGTGGGTGTGATCATGGCGTGCAACATAAGCATATGCATGATGATGATGTGCATGAATATGTGGAGTTTGTTTCTTTGAAAACAAAGACTCCAATCTAGTGTGGTTAAATGCACAAGAGCTCAAGGTTGAGCTCAAACTATTAATTTTATTTTTCAAAAGTTTAATCTCACTTTCATCTATAGTGGCATGAAGATTATAGTGAGATATAGAATCATTTTTCTTTTTCTTAGAAACTTTTTCCTTTTCTTTTTCACAAAATTTTCTTTTCAAAATAGTGTTTTCTTGAAAAACAACTTCCTTTTGTTTTTCCATCAAAACAAGTTTATTTTTCAAATTTGTGTTTCCTTCACAAAGATCACCCAATTTGGAAAACAAGGAAACATTTTCATTTTCAAATCATCCTTTTCTTTTTCTAAACATGCAATATTATTTTCTAATGAATCTTTTTCATGAAGCATGCAATCAAATTTCTTTTTCAAATTTTTATTTTCCTTTTTAATCATGTCATATTTCTCAAGTAGGAGTTGACAAAAAGTGGTAAGCTCATCATATGACATGTTATCTTCATCTACCTCGGATTCGGTAGTTACCTCAAGGGGGTTATCCCCTTGGACCATATAGCATGCGTTGGAGGTGTCGCTTCCAACGTCCGAATCGCTCCCGGCATAGTATAGATCCTTTTCGCCAAGGGAGGTGATGATATTCCAAGCTACAAAAGCCGAGTCAATGTTAGAAACCCTAGATAAATATTCATCATTTAGGGTTGACTTTAAAGCATATAGGGCTTTTGCATTAGCCTCAAATTTTTTGCCATTTAAACAATAATCATTTTTAGTTGTGGCAAGATAAACATGAATGCCTAAGGCCTTGAGGTACAAAGACATCTTAACCTTCCAAATTTGGATGTTAAGAATGTCAAACATGGGTGGTGACATGAAGTCCATGGTGTGTGTACAAATATTGTGATTAGCCTAAAATGAGGATCTTTAACTCTAGGTTGTAAGACCCAAATCAAGAGCACTTGGCTCTGATACCAATTGTAAATCACCTAGAGGGGGGTGAATAGGTGATGGCTAATCTAATGGTCACTAAATGCGGAATTAAAAACTATTATGACCTAAACAAAACTATTACACTAAACACCACGTATAACACAAGAGTGTAGCCGAATTCCCCGTGAAGGGCTCTGGACTAACTCCTCTAGATTCCCCTAGATAAGGTTGAGGTGCCGCGTTGGCTCTCTTGGTTGAATACAAGTGTTAGCAAACAAACCCAAGCAATATAACAATTAAGCACAATATGTATATCTAGCAATTTAAGATGAAAGCAATAGTAGCATGCAAGATAAACACAAGGAGATAGAGAGAGTGAGCAATCGCAAACACATGGGATTTATTTCGAGGTTCGAGCACACTTGCTCTACATCCCCGCCTTCGACACTACGAAGGATTTTCACTATGCACGATCCCAATGGATCACTCCTCGGTGTCGCAACACCTACAAGCCCTCGGACTCTCTAATCCCGTACACACCGTAGGCCCCACAAGCTCGCCGAGGCCGCACCTCAAACCAAGAGTTCACACACGAACTCTAAACCACCGCGAACGCACTCGTCCGCCTCCTCAAAGGAACAAAGAAAAGTCTTTGGTGATCACAACACTTTGATCACCTAAAAATAATCTCACTACAACACTCCTATAGAATGAATAATCAATGAATAGCTCAAGTGTTTGTGTGAGAAAACAAGGAAAGAGATGGTGGAGGAAAACTCAAGAAATCTCTTTTATAAACACTCTTATAAAACTCCCCTTTTGATTGGAAGTATTAGCTCTCAATTTTGTGGAGAAAACTCTTTTAATGGAGTAGGAAAAACTGGCTCAAAGTCCACTAGAAATCTTGTTGAAAAACAATGCCCAACCCCCAAATTTATAGACTCAGAAAAACTAGCCGTTGGGGTCTGTCAGAACTGTCGGTCGACCGCCGGTCGACCGCCAACGGTCAGAAATCCGACCGTTGGGGCTGCGGTCGACCGCCCGGTCGACCGAACCTCTGGAACAGAGAGTCAGACTCTCTGCCGGTCGACCGCTCGGTCGACCGGGCATTTCCAGAGAGCAGACCTCTCTGGACGGTCGACCGGGTCGGTCGACCGACCCTCCTGCCAGAACAGGCGTGCACGTCTGTGCACGTCGGTCGATCGAGCTGGTTGACCGACTTCAGCCCCAGTTGACTTGGTCGGTCGACTAGTCGACTGGCTGAAGCCTGGAACAGAAAATCTGGGGATTAAAAATTGATCTTTTTGAATGAAATAAAATCCCATAAAATACTGAAAAATCTACAAAAATAGTTTTGATGTTATACTTTGATAAACAAACATGCTTGCACAAATCAAGGCATGTTATATTTAATTTGGACTATTTTTGTAAGTTGGAAAATATGGCTCAAACTAAAAACAGTATTTTCCAAAACTTGTTTTCTAAAACTTGTTTTTCCAAACTGTTTTTCTAAAACTTCTCCAAATACAAAAAAACAAGATATTTAAACTCTATTAAAGCATAGTGTGTATGGATATGATCCACTACACAAACATGGTGAAATATCTATGTTTTTGACATTAAGCTCTAAAATCGGTTTTGGTTAAAACATGTAACTTGAATACCAAAAATCAAACATGTATTTTTCCAAAATAAAAGTCTTTTCTAAACTGAAAATTCTTTTATGAAAAGACATCTAAAACAAGAGTGTGTGTGTATGTTATACTTGAGCAATCCACCAACTATTCTATCCTTTACATTTTATCTAAAAATGAAATCTTCTAAAACAAACCTAGACTCAAGTCTTCATCTTATTGAAGTCTTCACTTGAAGCCTTCTTGACTTGGTCCAAACACCGTGCTAGCTCCAAAACTTGACTTTAAATCCTTTGTTGAAGCTATGCACCTACTAAGATCTTGATCATGAATCTGTCACTAATTAAACACAAGATCATTAGTAAACATAACTACATGAGTTGATCATCATCAAAACTAGAGTGATGGGCCTTAGGGCCAACAGCTTAGACTTAACTTTTTAATCCTCAGTGAGATTTTAGAGGTCATCAGTGGAATACAGAAATGTTCACTTTATGTGACACGATCTGAAGCCTTCAGTAAATAAGGATAGAGGAAAATATTGACTTCTAAGCCCAACAAAAAGTCCTCGATAACTCATCATGCTGAGCGGAACAACATGGCTAGCCCAACTCAAAAGGTAGTTGGTAAAGGCACACCAAACCCGTTGATAGCTGAGGATTTGCTAAAAATCCTAAGGGATCTGATCTTGTCTCCCCTCCAAAATTTCTTACTAATTTCCGTCTATGAAATGGCAGGACTACAAAAAGTTGTGTTCATTTCCTAATTAGATGAATCACAGGTTCAAACTGTCATATTAAAGCTTGAACCTCTGACAAGAAGAGTTAAATATCCCCAGCGGATCAAACTCCACTTGCTATTCTCTCTAAATATAGTGATAGGTCAGATAAAGAATAAGAAGAAGAAGACTTATTTGTGTAAAGACAAGATACCATTAGCTATGGTTCTTGGTTGTATTTATATACACATATTGGTCACATGTTTACATTGATTTAGGAGGTACAATAGGAAAACATTGACTTAGAGAAATAATAGGAAAATATTGACTGAGAGAAAGAATGAGAAACACATGGTGAATGAATCCCATGAGTCCCATGTGTTCCTATAATCATGGAGAGATGTGAGGATCTGATTGATTTCATGAGGGGTGTCTTTCACATGGATCACGTGTTGTCATTGATATCTCTAACACCCTCCCGCAAGCGAAGCGGGTTCGAAAGAACCGAGAGCTTGTTCTTCAGCATAGAAAATCTTAAAGAGCTCAAAGGCTTAGTAAGGATGTCTGCTAGTTGGTCTTTAGTGCTGACAAACCGAACATCCAGGACTCCATTGGCGACATAGTCCCTCACAAAATGAATGTCGATCTCAACATGTTTGGAGCGGGAGTGACGAATAGGATTGATCGAGAGATATGTTGCACCGAGGTTGTCACAGAGAATTATTGGGGGAGATTGCGGAACTCCAAGCTCACGAAGTAATGACTGCAACCAAACGACCTCTGCTGCAGCATTGGCCACGCCCATATACTCTGCCTCAGTGCTAGATCGTGCCACAGTACACTGCTTCTTCGAGCTCCAAGAAATGAGATTTGTACCAAGAAAGACACAATAGCCACTGGTAGATTTTCGATCATCGATCGACCCTGCCCAATCTGCATCGGTGTAAGCAGTAAGCTGTGCAGAAGAATGACGAGAGAGAAAAAGGCCATGTTGAATGGTAGATTTGAGGTAACGGAGGATCCGTTTTACAGCGCTCCAGTGCTCATCGGTTGGAGCTTGCATGAACTGAGCGACCTTGTTCACCGAGAAGGCAATATTGGGTCTGGTAAAGCTTAAGTATTGTAGAGCCCCAACAGTACTTCGATAGACAAAGGGGTCAGAGAGAGACTTGCCAACAATCTTAGATAGCTTACAGGAAGTGGCCATAGGCGAGCTAACAGGCTTGACACCATCCATCTTGAGTCGGAGAAGCAAGTCACGGATGTACTTCTGTTGAGAGAGAAATAGACCTGAGGGTGTACGATGACACTCCACGCCCAAGAAATAGTGCAGTGGACCGAGGTCTTTTAATTGAGAACTCCCGACCTAGTTCTTGAATAAGATGAGTGACAGCCCGTGAGTCATTACCTGTGATGATGATGTCGTCCACATAGATAAGAACCAGAAGAAGATCTGTCCCGACCCGCCGGAGGAAGAGAGACGTGTCAGACTTGGAGCCTACAAAGCCCAATGTGACTAGATAACTGCTGAGGCGAGAAAACCAGACCCGTGGAGCCTGTTTGAGGCCATAGATACTGCGGTGAAGCTTGCATACATGATTGGGATGAGCGGGATTGATGAACCCCGAAGGTTGTTCCATGTAGACCGTCTCAGTAAGAAAACCCTGCAAAAATGCATTATTCACATCCAACTGTCGAATAGACCATCCCTTGGAGACGGCCAGACTGCACACGGTACGAACAGTGGTCGGTTTGATGACCGGACTGAATGTCTCACCATAGTCTAATCCTGGTGGTTGATGAAAACCCTTGGCCACAAGGCGGGCCTTATACCTGTCAACAGAACCATCAGATTTATATTTTAACTTGAAAACCCATTTACAACCACCAGATTCATGGTAGGGTGATATGGCACAAGGGACCAGGTTTTATTCTTAAGTAAGGCATTCATCTCAGTATCCATTGCCTGGCGCCACTTGAGATCTTTAGACGCTTGCGTGAAACATGTGGGTTCGACAGGAGTGGTGGCCAAATCAGCCATGAGACAGGTAGGCATGGGATACCGGGTGGCTAGCCAGACTTTTGGTGTTCTGGTGTTATCCTGTGTTCTGGTGACCATATGGTGGGTCCTGATAGGAGGGGAACTGGAAGAGCCTGAGGATGAGGACGAGGAGAAGGACTCATCGGCGGGTGCTGGTTGAGGTGGTGGAGAAAGAGTATGTGATGGAGGTGGTAGTGGAGGAGGAGAAGAGTCAATGGTGGGGCCCGCATGAGAAGAGGGGACTGGAACAATGGAAGATAACAGAGGCATGGAGATGGGGATTGGTGGTGAAGGCGTGGGAGTAGGGGGAGAGAGGGAGGGCTGAGGAGAATGGAAAGGAAAGGAAGATTCGTCGAACACAACATCCCGAGAGATGTAAATACGACCAGAGGGGACATGCAAACATTGATAACCTTTATGCGAGGCCGAGTAACCTAAGAAGACACATTGAGTGGACCGAAAACTAAACTTATGAGTTTGGTATGGACGCAGATGAGGGTAGCAAGCACAACCAAAAATTCGTAAGGAAAGGTAGTCAGGTACTTTATGAATTAATTTCTGGTAGGAAGAGAGATTATGGAGAATGGGGGTGGGCATTCTATTGATGAGAAATGAGGCAGTTTGGAAAGCATAGGGCCAGTAATGAAAGGGAACATTTGACCGAGCCAAAAGAGTAAGGCCGGTCTCGACAAGGTGGCGGTGCTTTCTTTCTGCGGTGCCATTTTGGGCACTAGTGTGTGGACATGATAAACGATGAGCGATACCCTGAGAAGACAAGTAAGGTTTAAATTTGATGAACTCGCCACCACCATCAGTTTGGAGTGCTTTAATGGAACGCCCAAAAAAATTTTCTACATGAATTTTGAACTCAAGAAAATGGAGAAAGCATCACTTTTATTTATCAAAGGATAAAGCCAAACATATTTACTGTAGTGATCTACAAAGCTAATATAATAGCGATGACCACTTACAGCGGACACAGGAGACGGACCCCATAGATCGGAGTGAATAAGCTCTAAAGGAGCAGTAGCAATCGTGGAAGATGATGAAAAAGGAAGACGGTGACTTTTTCCTTGCTGACATGGGATGCAGAGAGGGGTACCAGCACGGTCAGGGAGAAAGGAAGTTGATGCTGAGATAAAACACTGGAGACAACTCTGGTGGAGGGATGACCTAGGTGCTCATGCCAGACGGAGGAAGATGCACGCTCACCGAGAAGAGCCTGGGGAGAGGCGGTGAAGTTATGATTCCCCAGGGAGAAGACATATAGACCATCCTTAAGTTGTCCCCGCAGAAGAGTTTTTCGAGTAGAGAGATCCTTAATAAAACAAGAGTCAGGGTGAAATTCAAGAAGGACTTTATTATCAGCAGTAAATTGACTAACAGACAGAAGATTTTTGGTGATATCAGGAACATGTAAAAGGTTTTTCAAGATAAGGAAGAAACAGGAGAACACAATAAAGAAGCACCAGTAGCTCGGATAGGCAAACCTGTCTCGTTACCCATGCGAACTCTGTCGGGTCCTTGATATTCGGAGTGAGCCGCCAGATTCGCAATGTCAGCCGTTAGGTGATGAGTGGCTCCGGAGTCAACATACCAGTTGGAATCGACTGGACTATTCCCATAAGAGTGGAGAAGAGCAGTTGGGCTAGCCGAATCATCATAACGATTGTAGCATTTGTTAGCATAATGGCCAAAACGATTGCAGATCTGGCATTGAGGTCGACCACCGGTGGACTGATGTGACGGTAAGAAGGAACGTCCATGACCACGACCGCGCTCCCTGCCTCGGCCACGTCCACGACCACGGAAAAAGGATGGAGCTGAATGATAGCTTGGAGTGCGGGAAACAGTATGAACCGCAGGAGAAGGGGAGATGAGGGTTGTGGAGTCTGGTGAAGTGATAGCACGCCCGCGATAAATCTCCTGGCTAAGCATGAGGCCGATGAGTTCTTCTGACAGTACAGGGTCGACTCGTGTGTTGACGGAGGTGACGAACGAGTCATATTCGGGAGACAGACCACTGAGTAAGGTAGAGACGAGGTCGGAGTCGGCAACTGGATTAGCCACTGCCGCCAGGTTGTCCACGATGGACTTGACAGACTGGATGTACTCTGACATAGAAGAGGTGCCCATCTTGACGGTGTGCAGCTGATATTTGAGTTGCTGCACTCTAGCTCTGGAGGGTGACGCAAGATTCTCTCCAGAGAGCACCACACATCACGAGATGTGGTGAGGCCGACGACATGAGCAAGAACAGCCTCAGTGAGCGAGGAGATAAGCCAACATAAGAGCATCTGATCAAGCTTGATCCAGTGAGTGTATTCTGGATTGATAGTGGGCTGAGCATCCTTCTCGGTAGAAGGAAGGAACCGGACCGGACATAGAGAGGTTCCGTCGACGAGGCCTTCGAGATCGTGGAGCTTGAGAAGAGGAAGGAACTGGGAACGCCACAACAGATAGTTTCCCTTGTCGAGTTTGACATTTAGAAAGTGAGTGATGTTGGGATTGGGAGTAACCATGGATGCAAGTGTTTGGATGGAGGTGAGGGAAGATGAAGAGGAAATACTCGACATGGTACAGGAGTTGCTCTGATACCAAGATAAAGAATAAGAAGAAGACTTATTTGTGTAAAGACAAGATACCATTAGCTATGGTTCTTGGTTGTATTTATATACACATATTGGTCACATGTTTACATTGATTTAGGAGGTACAATAGGAAAACATTGACTGAGAGAAATAATAGGAAAATATTGACTGAGAGAAAGAATGAGAAACACATGGTGAATGAATCCCATGAGTCCCATGTGTTCTTATAATCATGGAGAGATTTGAGGATCTGATTGATTTCATGAGGGGTGTCTTTCACATGGATCACGTGTTGTCATTGATATCTCTAACAAGGTCCACCCAAATTACTGTTATGTTTAACAGCCCACCTCTAACAGTAAATGAATTCTTGTCAAGTTAACATTACCTCTGAACCGACAAGTATCTGGATCTCCTCTCTCAGTCTAGTAAGGACTATTCTTCTCGCTTTTATGTCCAGTTCATCACCTCTAAATGACAGAATTTTGAAGCTTAGTGGCTTTTCAATTAGTTATGTCTAGTGTATCACCTCTAAACCGACAGATGGCCAAGCCTCATTTTCCAGTCTGGTAGGGACTTCTCTTTTTACTGTCATGTTCGGTTTATCACCTCTGAACGGTAAGGCTCTGAGCTTGGTGGCTTCTCAATCGATCATGTCCAGTCAATCACCTCTGAAGTCTGAACCGCAGATAGCCAAGTCTCATCCTTCAGTCCAGTGTGGACCTCTCTTTTGCCGTCAATATCCAATCATCACCTCTGAACGACAAAATTTTGAGTCTGGTAATTCTTAACCAGTTATGTCCAGGTCGTCACCTTTGAATTTTCAGATCTCACTCTTGCAGTCCCCAGTGGACTAGCTGCTAAGTTAATACAAGCGGATTCAGAATTTAGTGTCTTAGTCTATCATGTTCAGTTCGTCACCTCTGAATAAACGGGTACCTAAAATTGGGTTCACCTTTTGGTTTCTGTTATGTCCAATTCGTCACCTCTGAATAGCAAACCTCTGAATTTGATAATTTCTAATCGGTTATGTCCAGTTCGTCACCTCTGAACTGACGAATATCCAGTCTCACCCTTGTACGCGCCGGAAAAAGAAATAAAGGTGTTCGCTGTAAAATTCCTTGAATCAGATGAAAAATTACAACAAAACTGTTTTCCTTCCAGTTACAAGGAGGGAGGATGTTGAATCTTGAATCCTCCCTTTGTTTAAGGCTGGGTTCTTCAAGTGGCGGTGGAGAGTGAATCTTGTTCTCCGTTGACCGGATGACCGTCGGGATCGTCAGGGATCTTCTCTTTGGCTGGTAGAAGGAGTAACACAGCTCTATCTACCAAAACTCTCAAAGAGAAGGTAGGCAAAGGGCAACTCGTACGCAACGAGCTTGTTGAAGAGTTGAGCTCTCTCTCCTGTCTCTGTCTGTCTCTCTGTATTGTCCTTGTGCCGCCGTGTGCGTCTCTTTCTCTCCGAGCGCCTTCTCTCCTCTTGTCGTCCCCGTGGTTCATAGCGATGGGCTATTTATAGAGGTTCCAGGGGTGAACGTGCCCCCTAAAAACGCTCCACAATGAGGGGCCAACTTCCCCGCTATATGGGCGGTGACTGGCCTCATAACCAGGGCGGTTGTAACCGAGGCGCGGGTTTCAACCCACGCGCCTTGATACTGTGACGCGGGCTTTGGGCCCTCGCGCCTTGAGTTTGAGACGCAGGCTTTGGACCCTCGCGCGCCTTGGTGCTGAGACGCGGGTGTTGAGCCCACGCGCCTTGAGTTTGAGACGCGAGTGTTGAGCCCACGCGCCTTGAGTTTGAGACGCGGGTTTGGACCCTCGCGCCTTGGTGCTGAGACGCGGGTGTTGAGCCTTCGCGTCTAGAACTTGAAACTCTGCTTTTTAATGGCTTGTCTTTTAGTGATTTTTAGACAGCCTACAGAACCCCCTCCAAAGTTTTCGATATTCCGCAGTTAACTGGACGGATTTCGAAATACTTTGGACTCTAGCTGAATTCACCTTTATGACTGGACTGTTAATGCTCCGGGTTTGATCTTATCTGGAGTTGGTCTTCGTGAGTGTACTGTTGAACTCTTTGAGGCCACCAGAGTTGATCGTGTTGAGTGTCTAGATACACAGTCTAAACCTCCCCGATTGCTTTTAGTCTGTCATGGACGCGCTTTAAGCCAGGAGTGGACGATCGTCTGCTTGTGCCAGTGTACTGTTGAACTGATTTGCAGAAGTAAGGACTGAACGCCAGTTCTTCTTTTTTTTGAAAAGCAGAGATGGTACTGCTTTAAAGACGTGAGCTTCATGGGGTGCGTCTTTTAGCAATGGAAACGCGACTGATATTTCTTCAGGCAGACGCGATGCTAGGCCAGATTGGAGGGACGCGAACTTCGGAGAGACGCGCCTCTTTGGAATAAAGATGCGACTTTCTGGACGCATTTATGGCGGTGCTGACGGGGCACGTCCATCGAAGAGACGCGGCCGTCGGGTGCGAATCCGTGCCATGTCATGAGTGCACTGCCAGTTATCCTGGGGAACCGACGGGACATCACCTTTTGGCGCGCGGACTTCCCGGTTCATTAAATGATCTGTTCCACGCGTCAAGCGATGACTCGCTGTAGAGCTAATCGAGCCACGTGCCGCGTATCTTTGCAAATCTTTGAGCCTATAAATGGCAACAGTCAGAGAGATATCCTCTTCTTCTCCGAGCGCATCTGTTAGGGTTTTAGAAAGAGGATCTTTGTTCATCACTTTTCATTTCTCCTTCATCGGACTCTTGATCACCAATGGCACCCAAGGCCAAGCCAACCGCATCATCCTCAAAGGCGGCCGTCGCCGAGGCCTAGAGGGGCGGTTCCTCCGCGCAGGAAGTCCTTTTCCCAGGTATAATGCCGTTTAGGCTTAACCTTCACCATTAATGGAAGTTCATGGAACCCCTAAAAAAATCTTTTTTTTCGGAGGAGAACCGTCAACACAGAATATAAACCGTGTTTGATTCTCAGACGCGGTCTCAGACGCGGTCTTTGAGTTGATAACCAAGGCGCGGTTTGATGACCCGGTGCCAGTGAGCCCTGCATTTCGGATTCTTCACTTAGAATATTTCTAATTGTGAAGGGTTCGGACGCGGACTTGATCCTTGCGTTCTATGACATCAGGTGCTGATTTTTTTTAAATCTGGCACCTGAGCCCAAGTTACTTAGAGATTTTCATAAGTCTTGGTTTTTAAAACGCGGGCTTGATCCTGCGGGCCTCACATCTGGACGCGGATTTGCAGGTCTGGACGCGGATTTTGATAATTCCTGCGTCTAGTATCTCTTCTTCTGCGTCTGGACTATAGACACTTAACATTTTTTTTTTGAATTTGCGCCATCGACTTGAACTTCTCTGGACGCGAGTATAGAAGTCTTTGGCACTTGGCGCTGGCTTTGCTCATGAAGCTCGCGTTTTAAAGCCACTGACTTGGATGAATTCCAACTCGGGTTGAAGGTTTTAGACCCGAATCTTGCAACTCCTGTTCATTCAACAGGGAGATGGCAATTTTTTCGTCGTCTGAGTCTTTTCGCGCCTGGTGTGTTAGACGCAGATGCAAAAAAAAATTGGACTGCGTTTGAACCCTGCGTGTATCACAGTTTTAACTCGCATCTGTTTCTGCCACCGCGGAAGTTTTGGCTCACTGCGTGGGTCATTCCCGCGTCTGTAGTCTTCGGCAATAACTGCGTCTGTCACTTAGTTTTCTCTGTTGAAGTGTACTAAGTTCCAGATGTTCTGATTCCTTTGTTTATTCCTTGCAGGTAGGCTTGATCGTCCTTTTTCAGGTTCACTGGGCCCCTGGAAGAATATTTCGGCCGGCGAACTCGTTCGATGTTCATCCACAAGGGATATATATTATGGTCCCCGTCGTCCACAAGGGAATATATTATGTCCCTGACGGGGACTTAACCCTCGCCAAGTCTCTTCAGATCTAATGCACCAGTCATGCCTGCTGGCATGGGATGGTCAGAGTTAGTATGGCGGCGAGGGGGTTACGGTAGATATAGTGGCAGATAGCATCCCCTTCCTCTCTCACCCAGAAGTGATATCAAGGACACTCCATGTTTGTTGGATGGCCTTATGGCGAAAGAGATGCTCATGAACGAAGGGTTGCATGGCTTTCTGCTGCCACCGGACCTCAAGAACACCATTGCTCTTAGCTTAGTCAGCTAGGGCTCTTTCGATGTTTACGTCATGCACCATAGTGCAATCGGCTCCAATTGTCGCCACAGTTTGGCGCTTTTCCAAACATCGTGCACTTGGAATCAGATGCGGCTTCAAGGAGTGAGTACGGCCTCTGAGAGAGAGAGGGACTTCTTTGTACTCCTTAATTGTAACACTCAGTCTTATTGTATAAGAGAGCGTTTTGTATCACTTTCATATGCCTGGATATAAATAAAAGTGACATTTTTCTTTCTGCCTCTTTCTATTCCTTGAACCTTTTGTCTTCAGTTAGACGCATAGAAGCAGAAGATCTTTGACTTCGTCAAAATTATGATGATAATCTTAATAAGTCAAATTTTGTAGGGAAAGATCCTATTTCAGGAACTTTCACAATACTGTCAGAGGTGTAATATTAACTTGACAGAGATGAAAATAATGTTTGGTGGACCAGCCACTTTATAAGAAAAGTGACAAGTGGAACTTGTACCCCCAGGGAAGCTGAACCTTTATCAGAGGTTTAGGCTTAACTTGATTAAGATCAGCTGGGGAGTTAATGAAGACATTGTTAACGGTGTAATGTTAACCTAACAATGTTTTTAAGTGGGCTTGTTATTCTGTTGACGAGAATAACAAGTTAGACTAGATTCGCGGGGAATCTAGGAAAATCTTTACCGTTAGAGGTGTGATATTAACTTAACGGGTTGAATGAAGTCTTGTCAGAAGTGTGATGTTAACTTGACAAGAATGTGAGTTAGAGGTGTGATATTAACTTAACTCAGAAGCCTTTCAGTTTATTTGGGAAAACTAAAAGTATCACTGTCATAGGTGTAATGTTTAACTTGGCAGTGAGGGTAATGCTAGAGGTGTAATTTTGAACTTGACATTAGTCATCTCGACTTTAACAAGAAAGTCCGAGGGAAAGTCATGGCCTTTAAGTGTATTGTTGAACTTAGCAATGACTTGAATGCTAGAGGTGTAGTGTTAAACTTAGCATCGTTCATTTCAGCTTCGATATGGAAGTCTGAGGAAAATGACTGTCAGAGGTTTTTAATATTGAACTTGGCAGCAACTTGATTACTGTTAGAAGTGTAATGTTGAACTTAACAGTAATTTGTCAGAGGTGTGATATTAACTAACAAAAATTGGTTCGCGATACGAGCAATTTGAGGGCCTGCCATTCTATTGATGAGAATTGACAAGTGAAGTTTAAAGTGCCAGAGGTATAGTGTTAACTTGGCAATTTGGATTTGCGATATGAGCAATTTTAAAGACTTGTTATTC